>BQNB010030506.1:0-49597 GCA_026074375.1 Tanacetum coccineum
ATATATATATATATATGTATATGTATATATATATATATATGTATATGTATATATATATATATATGTATATGTATATATATATATATATATATATGTATATATGTGTGTGTATATATATGTATGTGTGTGTGTGTGTGTATATATATATATATGTATATATGTATATATATATATATATATATATGTATATATATATATATATATGTATATATATAGGGATGAGTTCTAGAGAAAACCTTATATTTGTAGAAAACCTAGAAAACAAAACTACCAGGTAGATTTTGCAAACGTGTCAAACTTGAGGGCAAAAGATGAAAAAATTAAAAAGAGGGGGATACACTACATATCCATCGTTTTTAATTCATAACACATACACATACGTATCATGTCTCTTTCTTTTCCTCACTATAACATCTACTCACCAAAATCAATAAAAAAGCCCACTAAATCCGATTAAATAAACGATAATCTTGTTATCCGATCAATTGTATATTGAATAAAAGCGTGTATTTTATGATCCGGTCAGCAATTTACCGAATTAAGCATGTATTTTGAAGTGTTAAGCATCTGAAAATGAAGAAAAAACAAGATTTAACTCGTAAGTGCACTAATTTTGCTATTCGATCAAATTTAAATGAGTGATTTAATGATTTTTTAGGTTTTGTTGAAAGTGTATCATCATATCCTCGTGTTTTTATTGGATACAGAACAATTTTGACAAAAAAAATGTGTAAAAACGTGTTTATTAAAATTGTACACACCAGGTGTTTGATAAATGTTCTGAATGGACATTTATATTCTATTGATGAACTAATTTGCTAGCATCTGTGTTTATTATGGAATTATATGAATCATATGTTAGATCGGTTATTTGTTAGTGCACTTTGTGTTTGTGTTTGGTGTCGCTAGGTTACCATGTTAGGGCATGGCTGTGTTTGTGTCTTGGTGCATTAGGTTACTCGTTGGACCCTGTCGTCTAATATGTGTTAGGAGCATTTGTTTGTTTATTTAGTTAGGAATCTGTGTGTATAAGTTAGGCATCTTTATTATTTGATATGATCTGCTGCATAATTTTTTTTGTTATTTTTGTTGTTAATTGTTTCAAACTGATTTCAAATGATAGATATTAGTAGGAAAACTTTGGCTACCGGTGGTGGTTACCTTGAAATTATCAAAGTAGTATATAGAAAATGTGATTTGATATAACTACAAAGATTTTAGATAAACTATTATCGTTTTACACATAAAGTGATATATAAATATATGTGAATCAGTTTGGTCTCACGGATCATTGGTTGGAAAGAAACTTATGGTATTTGATTTGTAGATTTTCAGGTGTGCCATTCTCTTGCTCATAGTTGGACCGAGAATTTGATTACTAATAAGACTACTGATCACTTTTAGTTAAATGAGGTAAATTTGATCACTGCGTTGATTTTATTACGATTGCGAACATGTAACATCTTATAGCTGTTTAGTTTGTTAGTTTTGATTATAAGGTCACTTACGATTAACAAGCCATTTTGTAGTAATCTTCAAATTTTGTTCATAAATTGTTGTAATGATTGTTCATAAATTGCTGTAATAAGTTGATAAAGGAAACAAACTTAATAGGAGTTGAGAAGGACATAATCTTAAGGTTATGGATATTGTCTATTTGTAGAATGCACATTATGATCGTTACATGATAATTGTAAATTCCATTTGGGTCCGTAATTTTTCTTTGTTTGCCATGATTAAAAATGATACTATTTACTATTTCTGTTTAATTGCGTAAGATAAAACCGCAGATTTCTTATTTTGCGCATAGAAAGACAGGCGAATACCCCCTCTAAAGCTTAAGAATGCAAACAAAACAGCTTTACGTCATCATCATTTTTTATAGCAGCTTTCATTTTTAAGATGTCTGTGACATAATTATGATGAAAGTGGTGATGAAAATTATCAATAAAGTTTCATAATTTTTTTTACATAAGGTGCTTTTGTTTCTACTAAGTTGGTTATGGCGCAGGTTGTATTAAGGAAGAAGTTTGTTTGTTCAAGACATCTGGTCTAAGAATGTATTATAGCATCAGTTTGTTTATGGAATTTGTTTTAATATTGTATTAGGGCATCAGTTTGTTTGTTTAAGGCATCTATTTTAACACTGTATTAGGGCATCAGTTTTAAAAAATAAGGAATCTGTATAGAATATTGCATAATGATTGTTGAACTCATAATAATTGTTCAACTAATTAGTATGATTAATGATACTGAATATGACATTGATGGCATTACAGACCATTTTCTCCAAATAAGATTGATGCGTATTTTACAAATCTTGGGACATGGAGATGTTAATGTTAGTGATTTCATGAATGATGTCCTTGTTCAGGTTAGTTTCCATCTTTTATGTGATCTTGATAAGCCTTCATGATGTCTGATATGGTAGAGAGTCATTTATCTACAAGTTTAGCTCGACTATTTACTTTTCTTTTTGCTAGATGAACTTGTGCTTGTATGTTTGATCATTGAAGGATACTTACACTGCAAATCCTAATTAATTTCCAAAAGTGTACTCGCGGACCTGAATTTGGGCTTGCTTATTTAAACTTTTTTAAATTGCAAGTGAAATAAGTATCCTTAATCAGTAATTCCAAACACTCCTTTATGAGTGAAAAAGTTTATAGTTTGAAGTTGCTTGTTCCAAAGTGGATACTTCAAAAATCCTTGAATTGTCTGATAATGCGTGGCTAACGTCACTATTTGAAGTCTACTTAGTTGTATACTTAGTTGTATGTTAAGTTAGGGCATTTGTTTGTTTAAGTTAGGGCATCTGTTTGTTTAAGTTTAGGGCATCTGTTTATTTAGGTTAGGGCATCTGTTTATGAAAATTGCTGATACTTATTAATCTTAAATTTTAGTATTTAGTTTTAGTTTGGCTGCAATGTATGGTGTTGTTGTAGCCTCTCTTGGAATGTTGAGCACCATAACTACTGGACACATTAGGGCGTCTATTTGTTTGTTTAGGGAATCAGTTTGTAAGTTTAGTGTGTCCGTTATCTTTAGTGATTGTTGGACACATTAGGGAATCTATTTGTTTGTTTAGGGCATCCGTTTAATTTCAAGTCGTTCTTGTTTAATTTCCTATCTCATTGCCCTAATCAGCCTAATAGTCAAAAAAAAAGGGTTTTGTTTAAAATTACATATTAGAGTAATAAGTTAAACTTCATTTTGTTGCATGTAAGTTACCATTTATGCAAGGACCTCAACTTCATTTAGTGCATCATTGGTAATAGTATTGCATCCATTTGTACAATCAGGGCATCGTTATACATATTAAGGCGTATTTGTATGTGTTTAGGGTATCATTTAAGTAGTATACTTGTTTCATGAAATAAAATCTGATTGTTTTAAGGTCCTTTGTTTGCATGATTTTAGGGCACCTGTTTGATTGTTTTTTTGTTTGTTTAGGGTATCTGTTTGTATGTTTAGTGTATCTATTATATTTAGTGCATCAATAGACACATTAGGGCATCTGTTTGTTTGTTTTTGTTTGTTTAGGGCATCTGTTTGTATGTTTACTACATCATTGGACACATTAGGGCGTCTGTTTATTTTTTAAGGCATTTGTTTATTTTTTAGGGCATCTGTTTGTAAGTTTAGTGTATCCGTTATCTTTAGTGATCATTGAACACATTAGAAAGTTATGGGGCATTCCGCCAGAGCTTGTTGATTGCATCTTGTGTTAGAGTGGGAAATTTTCTTGGATCCGTATTAAATGAAGGGGTCCATTCATTGGATGTCAACTGTTTTAAGGATTTAGTGGTATGTTTAAAACTGCATACTCTAATCCTTAACTCCCCCTTATGCATTTGGGTGCAATGCTTGGAGTTGTAAACGCGTTAGGAGCACCTTACCCCTTTCACGGTCAAGTTCTGAACAAAAGGTATCAATATCTATTTCTTACATCTATTTGATGATAAAACATAACCCAATTTTATGTAAGTGGGTTTTAATTGCCACATTTAAAAAATTAGAATCTTCATTCTATATCCAGTATCGCTGGTGTATTAATTTATATATATCTAGTTCCCTTTTAGTTGAACTCTATTGTTAATTTGTTTTTCTGACATGAATCTTCTTATATGACTGGTCCTTATTCTCAAATGTTGTTATGGGGCTAAATTTAACGTCACTAGTACAAGATTTCTTTGTTACTCGATCTTCTAATGACCACCAGCTGCAACACTATGCAACTTGGGCAGTTTTGTTTATTAGACATTACATATGGTATAGTGATCGTGGTGATGAGGACAGAGAATCAAATTCTGCATCCCAAAGCGTTCCTAATGATTGATATACCGCTAACATGTATCTTTCAGGTTATCACATTCATAACTTTTTCTCTTTATGTATGTTGTATTTTTTAGACCTTAAGACTTGTATTAAGCAGTTGTCTCACTTTTCGCAACTGATGTTATCCAGTTTTTAATGTTTAAATGTACATTCTCTGCTTCTGTTTTGTAAGGGGTCCACATGTAAATTCACATCTAACATCTTTTTTTGTTCATTATCAGACTATCATCAGCTCACACGTTAAGAAAATGGCAACTATTTTCTGATGCCTCACCCATGCTCCAAAACTGCCACAAAATGATTGGGGGCCAATTATTAGAAGGTTCATAGTATAGAGGATCATGTTGCACTAAAATGTTACAACAAGATTCTGCTCATAGAAAAGGAAAACTAAGGGAAGAATGTATAATTGGCTCATGGCAGCAACTTTAATCCTTTGTTCACCAAACCAGAAAGACTATACAAAACGGAGAAAGACCATGAGATTAAGATGTACAGAAGTAAGTTTTTGTGAAACTATTTATTTCCAGTTCCACTTTTGCTGTTATATATGATACTTCTAATGATTCCTCCTTATGGGAATTAAGTATTATTAGGGCATCAGTGAGTATTATAAGGGCATCGGTGAGTATTATTAGTGCATCATTATAATTATTAGGGCATCAATGAGTATTCTTTTCTTTTTGTTGGTTTACATGTAGTCTCTAATTGTACAGAAGGTTGTAATGAGGTATGAGGATGGATCAAATACTGAAGCAATGCAGACACCCACTAGTATAAGGCATGTTTCATATAATCTATTAATGTTGTGATCTAATGCATGTCATATTTGTATCACAACCTTTTCGTTTTATGTCAGGTTGAGCTTAGAATCAAAGGCTTAATTGAGAGTGGGATTAGCTTCAAGATAGGTGTTTGCTGTGAAGAGTATTATGTACTCTTATGCAAAATTGACGGCTTGTTTTAGACCTTTCAAATTTTTTTCTTTTCGTTATGTTAGTTTGATGTTTATGGTTACTTGATCATGTGGTATATAACCTTGCTGTAAAAAATGGTTAAGATATGTCGCTTTTTGGGTTTTAATGTATAAAGAAATGATGTTATAAATTTGTTATATCACTTGTTTTAGTTGGCTATTTCATTCATGTAATTTAATATCATATAACTATGGGCATCATGTTTGTTTTGATAAGGCCTGAATGTATATCAGTAGATGATCGGGGTTTTTAGTACGCTGAACTTAATATGGTGATGAGTTAGCTGGATTAATTAAATAGTACAATAGCAATCATCACTAAAATTATTAGGGCATGAGTATTATTAGGGCATCAATTAGTATCATTAGGGAATCCATTAGTATTATTAGAGCATCAATGAGTATTACATGCGACTAGATATCACTTATGCACCTTCTATATATAACTAATTCTATATCATAAGATAAATATTACCTTAAAGTAGACATCTTTAACCATTATGTGTAAGTATACATACATATAGAGTAAAAACCATTAATTTGTTTCATAGTAGGGCATGTGTTTGAGGTATTTTAGTGCATCCATTTGAGGTACTTTAGTGAATCTGTTTGCATGATAGTAGGGTATCCAAATATCATGGGAGTCGATATTAATGTTACATAGAGGATTGGAGGATTAGGTGTTAGAAACATAATTTCACAGTCTAACAAGAGAAGATCGGTCTTGAAGAAAACTAGCGTTTCATAGCTCGTTAGTTAGTTAATTAATTAATGTTTTAATGATGTAAACGGGCCAAGATACAAAAAGCCCAGATAAAGCCCACAAAGGCAGATCCCCTTTAGAGTATAAATACTCTATGTTTTTTCTCATTATTGTTAAGACTTGTCAAATATTCTTTGTTAGGGTTTTAGCCACTACAAAAGTTTTCTTATATCATCTTTTAAGTCTTTATTTTTCCTGCTTCTTGAATTCTTCACTCATTTTAAGGTTTGTATGAATGATCATGGAACCTACAATTGGTATCAAGAGCCTTCAAGATTGATGAATTGATTTGGTTTTGTGTTTTTCTTTTTGATTGGGTTTCGGAAATATTAAAAAAAAGGGGTATTCGAATTTTTTTATTGTTTGTTTTCATTCTTGATTCATAGATGGTTTGTGTTTAAATTAATATCATCAAAACCATCTCGTAAGCAATCAAGGATTTGGTGGATTCGTTTTTTTTTGTGGTTCGAATAAACGAATCTTGATCTAGTGATTTTTTTGTCTCTTTTGGTTCGCATATAAACAAAAGAGAAGGGCTATTGATTTGGCGATTTTTTTTCTCTCTTTGTGGTTCGAAAATTATAGAGGAAAGGAAAAAGAAAAGGTAAACGAGTTTTTGATTCTAGTTTTGTGGCCGTGGATTCGAGTTCTTATTGATTTGTTCTTCCTTAAATTTTTTCTTTGCATGCGAAATTATTAAAGATTTACAGGTTATATCTGTGTGTTTTTTGCTCAAAGACAAAGGGTGTTAGGAATAGTTTGGCATACTTAGTTATAAACTAGTGTGATCCGAACGTATTCTTAGGTGACAGGACCGAACTAGTCAACAACCTCAACGACCGAACTAGTTTCAACAACAAGGGTCGAACAAGTAGAAACTCTTTGAGGACCGATCGAGTAGATTCCAAGCTGAACCGAACGAGCTTAACATCTTTTGAACATATCTAGTGTGATTTAGTTTGGACCGAACCAATTTAAACTTCAAGGACCGAACTAGCAAATACCCTCTTGAACCGAACGAGTGGAACACCTTGAGAACCGAATGAGCTCATACACTTCAAGGACTTTAAGGTCAGAACGAGCCAACATTTTCTTTCTCAAGGACGAACAAGAGGATACCCTAGCAACAAGACAACCGAGCAAGCAATCCCTCTTGAATCGAACTAGTGAACCCTTGAAGACCGAACATGACCACACCTTAAGGACCGAACCACTACAATCTTATATGAACCGAACTAGTTAATCACTTCACAAACCGAACTAGTTAAGAGTTTAATTGTCACCGAACCAAATAATCAAACAAATAATCAAACAACAACAAAAACATAAACACAAATCAAACAAATCAACAATCACTTAAGATCCGTTCATTCATCCTTAAATCAAAATGTCAACTGATAAAGAATCTGTGCGCGGGAAACGGACATGTCTCCCATGTGTGTTTGAAAGGGACTTACGATCATGGAAATTCGTATTCGTGGAGATTTCATTCGTGGGTAAACTCTTGGAAAATTAATTTGGAGATAAATCCAAAACGGACCTACTCCGCATCCCCAAATCACAGTAACAGAAGGTGAAGGTGATGCAGCAACTCAAGTAACGAGAGACAAGCGGGATGAAGAATTTACTGAGATTGAGAACAATAAAGATTCTTAGCTGACTTCAAGCAACAAACATTCTCAGTCATAGGGCTTCCAGGACATTGTAATTCCAAACATACTAAACCAAGACTGTACTGGGAAGAGATTTGGGACAATGTAGCGCTTCTAATGAAAGGTTCGGGGAAGTCTCTCCAACAACAGAAGGAAGAACTGATTTGATGAGTACGAATGATTTGTGCAATTATGACATGAGTCATTTCATGGACTACTTTGTTCGTTGCCACAAGTGATCAATGATATGAAGATTACTCGCTTAACATTTCCACTCATCAAAGGAACCACATAAATGTAAACACCTTCATTCTTATATAGGCAAGTATGTGACAATGTGAAGAACAACAAGAGACATCTCCGCGACACTATGTTGAATTTTACACTTCCTCTAATCTTAAGAACCACATGCTATGAAGTCTCTCAAGACAACAAGAGCGGTCCTCGAGCATGTTCGATCCTCTGGCATACCTTGCTTCAACAAACTCACCACCATACGCTACTCAAACCACTACTCCACCACCACCACAATATGGACCACTAACTTCCTCCACCCCACAACAAGTCCCTCAATCAAGCAATGATGCTATGTTGGCAACCATGAACCAAATCGTAAACTTGTTGAGAGGTTTCCAATAGCAGTGTTCTCCAACCAAACAACCAGCTCAAGAATCGTCCAAACTCAAGGTGTCATGCTATGGTGCATGACGGGCAGATTTTTAACTAATTACCGTTTCAGGAAGAGCTCCGGGTAGCATGTTGGTAATCTAAGGGTAATCGTAGGAACACAGAAACTTAGGGCAGTTGACGGACAAACGTTGGGAAGAAAGGTGATATGCTACAACTGCCGTTTCGGAGAGTGCATGTGTCTAGGCTAGTGTAGGAGAAAAAGAGAGTAAAATGGACTCTCAGTACCTTCAAGGTACATAGATGCTGTTAATGGAAGCTAAGGTGAATGGAACTATTTTAGATGCTGTGATGCCGAAGCATTCCTTGCTGATGTTAGATTGTAAGCTCTTTATGATCAAGCCACTGGATATTCGACTACCAACTTGTTCGATGTAAGAAATTGAGAACGCGTACGATTCTGACGTAGATGAAGGGACCTCACTGCTTTAGCAGCAGCTTTATGGCTAAGTTGTCATCCACAAGTGGAACCAAGGGTACAACCACCAGTCATGTCAATGAGGTCACACCTAATGCTAATACAAATTTTTAATCTTGTGATCATCTGTTGACACATGTAGATGCAACAGGAAGAAACACCTTAGACTCGATGTTGAGTACGGATATGTGACAATACGATTCCGTTTCATCAGGTTACCAACTTGACAACGAAGTTCATGATGTTCCAACTGAGGTATCTTCTGCGCCAACACGGTGAGATATCCATGATTACTCAATCTTAGTATGACTTAAGAACAATTAGACAGGACACTACAGGTTTAATCAGAAACAAAAGCCTGGTTAATGACTCATTAAAAGCTGAGCTTTGCAAGAGCAAACTAGAATTAGGGTAGTCTTAGAACGTAATAAAGTCAACATGATTTAGACCAGACCATTTGTTTCAACGTAACAAAGGAATGCTGAGCTTGAGAAGAAAATGTGTCTGATAAAGTCAAAAAACTTTCTCAAGAAACGTTAAGAGTCAATGAAATCTATTGTCAAAATGAAAAGTAAAAATGTTGTTTCTGAAAAAAAGGTCCTTGAGGACAAGTGCCTTGAAGATATAGTTGTTTTAAAAAAGTGCTAATAATGTTGCAATCAGAAATATTGAAAAGTTTTCAAAAAAAAAACAAAAACTTTCCATTGTTAATCCAAAACGATCCTAACCTAGCAAACACATTGTTTGCAACAAAAAAGCTCATAGAGTCAAAGCAATCCGTGGAACCTCAAACAAGCTAAGTTGTCTCAACCTACCTTGTATGATGGCCATGCACTTTTAAACCCCACCCATACCTCTGTTAAAGTGCATGACAGTGAAGACTCATTAGTTCACGCTGAAGTCAGTAGAACTAAGATGTCTAAAAGACTAGGGACAATTAAACCCATAAACTATGCTGAGCTCAATGCCTTGTATAGTCACTTTGTTCCTCAGAAGGAACTGTCCCGAGAACAGGTTTATTGGTTACCTGCTGAAGAACTTGCTACTCAGAAAAGTAACCCACCTAAACCTGTGACTCCTTTTGTTCGTACTCGTCCGGCAAAGAGTCAAATTTCCACTTGTTTACAAGGCTTAAACTCGTTGATTCCCGCATTTTCACATGTCATACACCAACGAACAGATCCATGTCGCTATCCAAGCGGCTCAGGAGAGTTTAAACCCGTTAAAGCAATGTTTACAGAACAAATCATACCGTTTTATGAAAAAGTTAAACAACTTGTTCAAAAACTTAATGAAAACATTGTGACAGAGGTAACTGAATACATGCGGATATTTGACGAGCTGGACACTGAGTATGAACGATGTGTTCTTGCGAACAAGAACCTAAAAATAGAGAGGAAAAATCTTTTGATTCAAAATGACTGCTTAATTGCTAATTGTTTAGAGAAAGATATTTGCTCTATTGTGCTTACTTCTGATATTGTTGTGCCCCCTAGTTCGAATTGCCTTTGCGAAGAACTTAGATCTAATTGCGATAGGGAACACTCAATGTACGTAGAACTTGGCTGGAGGAGATTTTAAAGAAGCAACAAATGCTTCATGAATCTGAAAAATGTTGTGCTTTTATCGAAAAGAATCACGTTAACTTACAAGTTAAATTTCAAAAATATAAAGAATGCCTTCAAAACCAGAGGGTTTGTGATAATTCTAACTCAACTGCATCTAATGAAATTTTTGAAATTAACAAATTAAAGGATCAGCTTCAAGGGAAAGACGACACCATCAGAAACTTGCAGACTCAGATCAACATCACTAGAATGTTGAATGTAGGATCCACTGTAGGTAGCTTTGATAAGCAGGCCTTAGAAACTGAGTTGACTCAGTTGAAAGATGCGCTCACTTTACATGTTTGAATTCAAAACTTTGGATGGGTATATAAGGCAGAGATGAAAAATGTGAATCTGAAACGACTTTATGACGAACTGTCGAAATCTATTGCTTACTACGTATACGTTTCACACATAGATTATTGCACTTAACTGCTGAGAATGCACCAAACTGGAAAAAACTGAGCTTGAGTGCAAATGAGTAAGTGGATTTAAACCTCTGGAGAAACCCAAAGTACTTGCTTCAGGCGATGTATTTATTTTACACACAGGTTCAAAGTACGTTCCCCTCAAAAGAGCCAACTGGGTGAAACCTACCCTGTTTGCCTAAGGAAAAAGCAATGTTTACTTTTCGGAACCTCCCAGGACATCTAAATTGACCCACACAGGAAAACCACCAGTGCAACAAAACAAGATGCCTATTGTTCTGGTTAAATTGTCTACAAGACTCACAAACCTGCCACTGAATCTCGCAAACCTATGCCAATGAGCCACACTTCGGAACCATCAGTTACTTGCCCAGTAAAGTGTGAACGCGAGGAGAGTAGCAGATCACAATAGGAAGTTGAATGTTGTTGATCATAATATGTTTGGTGATTCGTTCTTTGCAGTCCTTGTGAATACCAAAAACCCCCAGGACTAAACATAGTCGTGATTCATACTAAAGAAGGTTTGGAAGAAAGCAACAGAAAATCATAATGTGAACACTACTAAGACAGCTTGGAGACCAATTGGAAAGGTTGTTGGTAGTGTTAAGCCTCAGTGGAAACCCACTGGATGACATTTCGTGTTGTATGATAACTGTCCTTTAACTAGGATAATGAAAACCCTATGTTGAGCCTTTAGAAAGTACCCGAGTGTTAGTTCTAGTTCCAAAGTTACTATGATCTCTAGGTTTACTAATTGCAAACTTAGTGATCGAAAGGATGGTTCCAAGGGGATATCTGGTATTTTTGAATGCTAAAGCATTGTATCCTTTGTATATTTGTGTATATTTGAAAAAAAAACGAAAAAAAATAAAAAAAAATAAAAAAAAAAAAACTTAGATAAATGGCTTGCAGTTATTTCAGACTGTAACCCGGACTTAACCCATAGACTTAATGTACGTTTCAGTGCATTATTTCTTCCACAGACAAGAAGTTGTTCCTAGACCCGAACACTCTTTTCTCATAGTTAGGAGCAGGAGCTGGGACTATATTTCTGCACTGCCCCTTACCTATTTCACGGTCAAGTTCTGAACAAAAGGTATCAATATCCATTTCTTACATATATTTAATGATAAAACATAACCCAAATTTATGTAAGTGGGTCTAAATTACCACATTTAGAAAATTAGAATCTTCATTGTATATCCAGTATCGATGGTGTATGAATTTATATATATCTAGTTCCCTTTTAGCTAAACTCTATTGTTAATTTGTTTCCCTAACAGGAAGCTTCTTATATGACTGGTCCTTTATTCTTAAATGCTGTTATGGAGCTAAATTTAACGTCACTAGTACAAGATATCTTTCTTGTTAGTCGATCTTCTAATGACCACCAGCTGCAACACTATGCAACTTGGGCAGTTTTATTTATTAAACATTACATATGGTCTAGTGATCGTAGTAATGAGGACAGAGAATCAAATTCTTCATCCCAAAGCGTTCCTGATGATTGATATACCCACTAAACATGTATCTTTTAGGTTATCGCATTCATAACTTTTTCTCTTTATGTATGTTGTATTTTTTAGACCTTGAGACTTGTATTAAGCAGTTGTCTCACTTTTCACAACTGATGTTATCCATATTTTATTGTTAAAATGTACATTCTCTGCTTCTGTTTTGTAAGGGGTCCAAATGTAAATTCACATCTAACATCTTTTGTTGTTCATTATCAGACTACCATCAGCTCACACGTTAAGAAAATGGCGACTGTTTTCTGATGCCTCACCCATGCTCCAAAGCTGCCACATAATGATTAGGGGGCCAATTATTAGAAGGTGCATGAGATACGTTGCTGAAATGTTACAAGAAAAAAGGAAAAATTAAGGGAAGAATGTATAATTGGCTCATGGCAACAACTTTAATGCTTTGCTCACCAATCTAGAAAGACTATACAAAACAAAGAAAGACCATGAGATTAAGATATACAGAAGTAAATTTTTGTGAAACTATTTATTTCCAGTTCTGCTTTTGCTGTTATATATGATACTTCTAATGATTCCTCCTTACGGGAATTAAGTATTATTAGGGCAACAATGAGTATTATTAGGGCATCAATGAGTATTATTAGTGCATGTTGGTTTACATACAATCTCCAATTGCACAGAAGGTTGTAATGGAGTATGAGGTTGGATCAAATACTGAAGCAATGCATACACCCACTAGTATAAGGCATGTTTCATATAATCTATTAATGTTGTGATGTAATGCATGTCATCTTTCTATCACAACCTTTTCGTTTTGTGTTAGGCTGAGCTTGGAATCAAAGGATTAATTGAGAGTGGGATTAGCTTCAAGATAGGTATTTGTTGTGAAGAGTATTATGTACTCTTATGCAAAATTGAGGTCTTGTTTTAAACCTTCAACTTTTTTTTCTTTTTGTTATGTTGGTTTGATGTTTATGGTTACCTGGTCATGTGGTATAACCTTGCTGTAAAAACTAGTTAAGCTATGTCGTTTTTAGATTTTAATGTATAGAGAAATGATGTTATAAATTTGTTGTATCACTTGTTTTAGTTGGTTATCTCATTCATGTAATTCAATATCATATAACTATGAGCATCATGTTTGTTTTGGTAAGGCCTAAACGTATATCATTAGATGATCGGGGTTTTTAGTACGTTGAACTTAATATGGTGATGAGTTAGCTGGATTAATTAAATAGTACAATAGCAATCATCACTAAAATTATTAGGGCATCAATGAGTAATATTAGGGAATCAATGAGTATCATTATGGCATCAATTAGTATTATTAGGGCATCAATGAGTATCACATACGATTAGGTATCACTTCTACAACTTCTCCAACAACTTATTTAATTCAAAATTTTCTGTATATAACTAATACTATATCATAAGATGCATATTACCTTAAACTCGACATCTTTACTCATTATGTGTAAGTATACATACATAAAGAGTAAAAAATCATTAATTTGTTTCATAACAGTGCATCTGTTTGAGGTATTTTAGTGCATCCATTTGAGGTACTTTAGTGAATCTGTTTGTATGATAGTAGGGTATCCAAATATCATGGGAGTCGATATTAATGTTACATAGAGGATTGGAGGATTAGGGCATCAATGATTATTATTAGGGCATCAATGAGTAATATTAGTGCATCACTATAATTATTTGGGCATCTGTTTGTTATCATTTATGAAGATATTTTTGTAGACTAGCCGACTTGATGATATTTGAGTTGATTATAGACGTTGTTTCTGCTGGATATTTGATAGTCTAGTTGCTACGTATACTGCCGTAAGTCATATTGGAGTAATAGTCACAGCTTCCACTAATACGAGTGTCCCTTGTACTTCTTCAATTTACTAATTTTGTGTACTAGTTTATTGACCTAAATTTACTTTTTCCTTTCATGTTTTTCCATGAAAATGGTGATATATACCACTGATTACTAGGTTTTTACCTTGTTCTATTAACAAACCAATATTGAACGTGGCTGCAATTGTTGTTGGTGTGTTCAGGACTATATACAACCCATTTCCAGAATGTTATTAGTTACAATTGTTCTACAAATCATGTATTTTGGCTTTTAGTTGATATATCTATTAAAACAAAATAATGTCGCATCTTGCTGATGTCTAAATGTAATGTAGCTAATTTGCTCAGATGTGAATATGTAATAAAGAAGCAAAATACTTACAAGTAACTTCCCATTGATCTTGAAAGTTTAGGATTCTATATTAATACAAACCAAACACTTTCACACAAGGAATTTATGTCATATCTTTTGACTACCTTTTTCTCAATGTTATCAACCAGGTTAACAAGCTATTGGGTTAACAATCATCACTACTGTTAATTAGATTAATGGGTACATGATCTCCTTATTTTTTACATCTCTCTATGGGCTAAAAACACCGAACCTAATTGCAACTTACAGAATAGTAAAAATATGTAAAACCTTCTAACTGATTGCTTACAATACCCTCCAAGTTACACTGGAGTTGTGAACTTAAAACTTGTACAGCATGAGTGCTTGAGCGAGCTATACGTTGAGCTTATTCAAGGTCCTTCAGAAACCTGCATATACAACACAAATTTAATTAATGTTGATATTATAATCTAAACTTGTATATGCATTTGCAATTCTTAATATCAAGCACCACATGCACATACATGCATACATACACCTACATATACATTATTTATACGGGATATATGTATCAATACATGTGTACCATGACCATCCTTATAATGAAAAGAACTTTTATGTCTGATAACCGAATATGTATCTTCTTTTGTTGTATACTTTAAAAAGTTTCAACCTCTTTGCTTCCCCGTTTAGCAAAATAAAAAATTCTGATTCACTCGCAACATGTAAAATATTCACAACCGAAATCAACCAATTCATCAATATATTCGTTAAAAATATTAAATTTTCCAGCTATAGTTAGTCTAAACTGATAAATATTAAGATCAGATCTGTATATAATAAAAACAATCTCGCTATTGTGAAACAACTTTTTTGATATCAGACTTTAGATAACTGGAAAAAGATTATATGAAAAATAATATCACTACCGTGCAACAAATTTTTGCTAGTTTTTAGAACCTTTCCTAGTATGCCATATTGGATGGGCACACAGAAAAAAGCTATATGTCAAGTACTTGTGCACACTAACTCACTCAAATCACAAAGTATGTATATTTAGTTCTCAAGGCTACGACATGAACTTATGCATTTGCATTGCAACCTACAGATGCTCCAACAGATTGGGTTCATGAGAACCTTTTTATTATGTATTTTATCCATGAAGCAAATACTAATTAATGGCAACATACAAACCTATTCGGCTAGCAACACAGATATCCATATTCTTATTAGGTGTGTGTGCGTGTGTTTGCCTTTGACTAACTAATGGGTAACAGGTTACATGTCTAGCTCTTTTTATGATAATTTTTACGTAACTACTCATACAACCAGATGACTTACACTGCCACATGCCGACTGATCCGTAGTGATTCCTAGCTTTTTCACTTTCTCCTCTTCTTCAGCACGTCCACAACTGCAGTTTTTGCAAGCTTTTCTTGTGCTTTCAATTTCGCAATCTCCAACTGCAAAAGGTCATCACAATATGCAATCAGAAACAGCCATCTCAACTCTATAATTACAAGACAAATCATTTCATGAACAAAATACTGAATTGTAAATTTATAAGCATGTCGTAAGAAAGCTCTAGCTTTATGGCATTTACCAAGTGGAAATTGGGGTTTCTTTTAAGTCCTCTTCAGATAAGAGGTTGTCTTCATCAATGAGATCCATTTCATCGTCAATCATAACTTTTGGTAAGCTTTTCACCGAATTTTTGAGATAAAATGATGAACCAAGCTTCCACGTAGGTTTTTGGCCTTTATCTGTTGACAAAGATATATAAGAATCTCACATTTTCAAAACCGTAGACTAGATTTAGCAGGAGATGCAGATGGTCATTATTCAGTGAGATTGTAAGTTACCCCAAAAGATTTAAGTTCCTCCATCTGAACCACATGTATATCTGAAAACCGTGCATCCAGCAGTTTATGCTCGATAAAATATTTTGTCTGCAAATTGGTCAAACAAGATCAGTAAACTCAATTCCAATATGATTGTACCTCAAAGCCCATTCCGTCCCGGATTATATGTCCACCTTTTTATTTTGATTAATGTGTCTAATTCCATATTTCAACCAATCAAAATGGTTTTCAAAGGTTAATATACGTAACAGTTTATTGATGTACAATGTAATCAGCATTACCCAAGTAACACAATCACACCTAAAGTATACATACGAAAAACTGTTAATTTTCTTAACAAAAATTATAAGTTATAGTTTGCTACTTCACTCATGAAAAATTAGGGCATCACAGTGTAAAATTAGTGCTTCACAGTTATAAAATCCCATTCAGACATTTTATCAAACACTTGGTGTACATTTTTTTGAAATCATGTTTTCTGTGTATTTATTTCTCAATTTCATTTCAATGTAACTATTCTATACAATGAATTATATCAATAAACTCTTAAGATCGGTACATATATAAACAAAGATAATGATTACCGAATCAAATTTTATAAAAACAAAAACCTAACTCAATATAAACAAAACATTCATATAGATAAATCACAACAATCACATATATAATTGATTCTAAGTAATAAAAATAACAAAACTATAATCGAAATCAGTTACACACCTTAATTTGATCTCCGATTTGATAAATTATGATGAGATGATTTCGTGAATCTGATAACACGATATGTTATCAGATAACACGATATGAATTCGAGATGAGATGAGTTTGCGAATCTGATTTAATGAATTTTATTTTATGAAAACTTCAATTTGATAATATGGAACTGAGAGAAAAAACTATCTGTGTGTAAACTGAGAAAAAGAACAAAAATAAAAATGAAAAAAATTTAGGCATTATATATGAAAGGTGCGAATTTACAAAACTCTCCCTTAAAGAATAAGAGTATATACAATCAGCTCCCTGTAGTTTGGTGTGAAAAAAGGGAGGGGAGGGGATGGCATTGAACTCAACGTTTTGTAAAATTGGTTTTCTAGGTTTTATCCACCAGATGAATTTTCGTACATGATCCTATCTCATCTCATCTCTCTCTCTCTATATATATTATATATATAGTAATATAATATATATATATATATAGTATATAAAATAATATATTGTGGTGTGTGTGTGTGTGTGTGTGTGTGTGTGTGTATGTGTGTGTGTGTGTGTGTTGAACTTTAATATTTTTTATAGAATCGTATGTATGTTAGAAGCATTGCAATGTTGGCTTCGTTTTGTTCGCAATTTGAAAATATTTTCGCTGGTATTTTTTTTCTGAATGAATCGATAGATATGTGTTACATATTTGATAAATAAAATTTATTATATTAAAAAGTAGTAAATAGCTAAAAGTTGAGGATACGTTTTATTTTTTAGCAAAAAACCATTGGCCCATGAAAATGCAAAAATGGGCCGGTGGCAAAACGCTGCCGTTTTAACCGTCAATTGAGTTATATATTAATGTGTTAGTTAAAAATAAGTTGTTTTGTAATCACAATTTTATGAGAGGTGATTTGCACGTACACTCTTATTTTTTTGTTTGCACACATAAACATGTGCCATAAATAGATGTACATTTATTATATACTATTATACTGCTTTTGCATGTTGTATATTAAAGTGTGCAAATAAAAAATAAAAGTATGTCAATCAACTCTTCAAAAGAGACAATGATTATCCCAAAGGACCTTATATTTTCTTTTCTCTTTCTTTTTTCCTATGAAGCTTAATTTTTCTATAGGACCGAATTGATAACGCAATCTTTTTTTTTTAAAGCAAAGATATTATAAGCCACGTGACAAAAAAAACAAAGACAACAAAGAGGCTTCAAAAAGAAGAACCCACACCAAATAGAAAACCACAACTACAACTAAGAAAACACCAAAACAAAGAAAATCTAAGAATCTAGCAACTCATTAGGGCGAAGAATCCAATTGCCCCACGAAAAACGATTCTTTGGAGTCTTATTCGAAGTTCATAAAAGTAACATCCTTTGAACCGCGGGAAAAATATCTTCATGCAATGTACACGATTTCTCTTCATCCGAGGAAGCATGTAAAATACGGTTTCTCCAAGCCCAAATACTACATATAAATCCCAAACAAATTGTGTGAAATAACTTGGCTTTCCACTTGTTTGAATAGAAGCTAGGAATCACATGTAAGATGTCATCTAAAGATGAATTGAATAAATAAGAAACTTTCCACCAACTCTAAATTTTCAACCAAATAAGCTTTATCTTAGACAAGAAAGAATAAATAGCAACACAAAAGTTCGTTTATTATTTATTTTTGCTGTTTACACATAACTGATTAGTTGTCAACATTCATTTAATACTAAGTATGTGACACATCCTAGTGACACATCACACATGTGTTTTAGCCTTTGGGCCTAAAAGCTTAAGTGTTTTAAATTCTTGGGTTGTTTGGTTGTTGTCTCTCTAACATGCTGCGAGATTTTTAGTTGGCGTTGTTTTCGGTTGGACGTGAGAGGGGGTATATTTTTGTAAATTGCAAAAAAAAAATAAGTTAACGGTCATTAAGTAACGACTGATCTCAAGGACTATTTTCGTAAATTAAAAAAAAATTAAACTAACGGTCGTTACTTAACAGCCGTTAGTGAGGAGAGGGGGTATTTTGTAAAAAAATTTAAAATGAAGGCAGTTTTCGTAATTTGACATATAGTTCGATGGGGTATTTCGTAGATACCCGAGAGGCTATTTCATAAATACCGACGGGTTGCGGGTGGGTTTTCGAGTCGGGTAAACGGGTTAGACCGGTTCGGGTCAACCCGACACATTAAATGCACCCGTGTCATGTCGGGTCGACCCCGTGCATTTAATGCAACTTGAATGCAAAATGCATTCCCTATAATTGTATGTTTATATAATATAATATAATTATATCTTTTATATTAAAACGCAGGAACTTATTCCTGATGCGTTTCAATAAATGCATTTAATGATAAAACCCGCCTGACCCACTTAGTTCTAGTACCCGGTCCGACCTTCTCTCTTTTCTTTCCCACTTTCTTCAACAGGCCAGCTGTCCATTCCCATTAATCCCCAGTTCTCCCAATCTCTCTCTCCTTCTCGATTCTTCTCCACCGTCCCACTTTCTTATTTTCATAGGTTTTGAGATTTGGGTGAACAAAACACCTTCTTCACACACTCTTATTCATCTAACCCACAAAATCAAGTTGCGTTTTTTTAGGGGAGAACATTTTGAAGCAGATTACGTAGGAGCAATAATCACAAGAATCGAACTCAAATCACGCAAGATGAAAACTTTACTCAAAAAGTAAGAAATTAATTACCCCTTTTTAGTTTTTAATCAAAGATCATTATAATATTCTTGGTTTTTATTTGATTTCATATAATAGGTATAATCCAGTTGATGCTTGGAAGGCACTTATTGAGGATTTGGGTGTAGTAATCTTTGATCTTTGTAGCTGCTACTTTCAGGTAAGTTTGTTACATCTAACTATTGTTTGTTTTTAGAATTTTTTTTGTAAAAAATTTATGGTGTTTGGTGTTTATGGGGTTTAATTATATTACTTTGGATTAATACCCTTATAAGGTTATTAAGTTTGATATATCGAACTTTTTGAATTTATGTTGGTTTTGTTGTGTTATAGGGTTAGCTGTTATGACTAATTTTGTCACACCCCCAAATTTCACTGCAGCGGAAGACTGGATTTGGGATTGTGACTTCATGGCGTGAAGAGGACTTGATACGAGAGATAGACCTCTACATGCCAATATACCAATGCAGACTCCATATATTCCGTAAGATAGGACACCTGAGAAAAACATTGCTAAAACGTCAACATAAAGTTGGTGAGTTCATAGGTTTTGTTGTTTGATAATAGTGATGAACCACAAGATTTATAACCATAGCATGAAATATAGTAATCCTATATATCACAATGAAAAGTATTTACTATTGTCTAAGCTCATGACACCGAAGCGTTAACATGTATCATCAATGATAAGCCCATGCAGATGTTCAACCCGCGACATCCGTAACTGACTCAAATGAAACTGTGTTTGCTTGACTAATGTCAGTCCAAGACAAACAGGGATGTCAATCCCGATAGATCTATCCATAACATTCGCGCTTACGAGTAATTAACGGTTCATGATAAATTAGGCAATATAGCAAGTTGGGTTGAATAGTGACTTAGACCCAATAGTAAATCAATAAATGTACTTGTGTTCAACTGTTAAAAATAAGCAATGTTCTCACCCCAAAAGATGATTTAAAACAGTAAAGTAGGGGCTATGAAAACTCACCTTGTCAGTTAATCGCCTGGAACTGATAATGGATCAATGCACGTCAAATAGTGACTCAGTCAATACCTAAATTATGACAAATCTGAGTTTACATTCTAAAAACTTAATGAAATGACTTATGCAAATGGGTCATCAAGGGCACTGTCGTTTACGAGATAACGTTTTACGTTTTCAAAATGTTGATTAAACCGTTGGCTCTAGGGATGCTACATGACTTTACAACTATAAGTGCGTATATACAGGGATTGATACTATTATGCTTCATAACTTATATTTACAAGTTTATGTGACTTATACCTTGGGAAAATATATGCATTATTTGTAAATTACTAAGTCTATATATTTTCCTATCGCGTTTATTTACTTATAGCGTAGCCGTCAATTAATTTGTATAATTATCAATTTTTATACCTCACGGTTCGTTTGACTCGTTTAATTTGTTTATAAATATTATTTATTTATAGCTAATACCCTTAAATTTTGAAATAGTGGATTTCAATATCTCTACCAAGTAATTTACACAATTAACCCTTAAGTTTTCGTATTGTCACTTTTAATCCCTTAAATTTCCAATTAGTATTATATATAACATATGTAACTTTTATATTTTAAAATTTTACTCTTTAACTCTTATACTTTTACGTTTAAAAACCCGAATATGTTTTAAAATATTTTTAGCATCGAATTATATAGACCGTGTCAAGTTCGTTTATACATTTCTAAATTTGATTTCATTGTTATTATTCCCAGTTTGTCAAAAATTCGTGGTTTATGATTCATCTAACTTTTTGAATCTATCTCGTTCAAAAGCTTGGTTTCGTTGTCACTAATTCTAAATCATCAAAAAAAATGTTATTTAGATTTCTTACTTATCGAAATAATATTGGCTCGTTAAAGAGTTTGACAACCCAAATGGGTTCGGCTGACACGACCCACGAGCTCGACAACATGCAAGTTTTAATACTCCTAATGTCTAGTTTTAAAAATGGAAATTTTTATGCATTATTGCTCTTAGTATAAGCCTAAACCGACCCCTTGTCTTTCACCTTCCCTTTTGTTTTTTTGCCAACAACAGTATGGTTAGTAACCACTATTGTAGTCTTCTTTTTCCTCCCCAACGCACCCTTATGTATTCATAACTAGGTTTTCTTGCTTAATCCATGCCTGGTTCTATGTTACAAGAGGTAAATACAAGCCGAAATTAAGGATGTGATGGCGTTTTCCGCAGCCCCAAAGGCTGCGACTGTGGCAGCTGCCTGTTGCGAAACCTACGGTTTCAGTAGTGGCAGCAGCCCACTGCGTCACATTTTGGTTCAAGTGTGATGGCCTTATTATGTCATGCATTTAAGAGGCCTGGGCACGCACCAACGAGCATAATGTGCTCGTTTTTACAGTGTCAGTGACGCACCAACAACGAGCAATGACTCGCTATGGTTAGTCTTGGGTTACATGGTCACGTCCATGTTATAGGTAGAGGTCACAACATAATAGGCTCTATAACATTTTACGCATAATCCTAGTGTTTGCTCGTCCCTAGTGAGCCAACGTAGTGTATCATGTATGTGTATGTTTAGAGTTTTATGAACTCTCTTGGTTCGTTGCAAGTTTTCACACAGGATCTGTTGTTTACTAGCTTTCTATGCATCGATATTTTATACATGGTAAGACTCAAGGTTTTTGCATGCGTACGTATGTACGAACCACGCATGGGTTATATGTCGTGTACTTAGCCAAACAAGGTTGAGGCTTTCGTTTAGTTAGCCAAGACTAGACGCGCTTTGGTTTTGGTCGAATGCTAGGCTACAAGGATAATGCCATAGTTAGACTAAGAGATGACTCACCGAGGTCCAAGTTCGCCAAACGACGAAGAATGTGATGGTGGTAAGAGGTCGAACCTCCCTTGGCATCTCCCCTTTCCAACCCGGTGTCTCTAGGCTTGTGAACCCTACGAAAACCCTAGACTCGAACCTTATTGCTTACTTATTATTTTCAAAGTTTAGATATACTAAAAGTGTGCATGTATGGTTTCTCATTTATACACAAAATGTTTACTTGGTTCCTGAGATTATTTTCATTTGCATGTGAATTGGTACTATTTGTATGCACTATTAGGGAATAATGGTGATGATGATGTTTTCATGATACTATTTACCATAATTAACCTTTTCCTATTACTATTCTATAAAGGGAACACTATTGTGAATCAGGTGTTCTAGCTTTTGAAAAGAGTACTAGGTGATGAGACGTATCTAGGCATGTGAAGTTTGAAATGAAATAAGAATTGGTGGGGGTAGTACGTAAGTGTGCATGATGATGTCTAGTTGTCATCTTTTTTTTTAATTTATTCACGGGTATTGAGTGTAGATAGTTTTGTAAAATGATACGAGTAAATGGCTTTGTTTTACAATTGTGAAATAAGTATGGTTTTTATCGCTACATGTTCTAAAATATCCTTTTAGACACAAGAGCAATAATGGTGATATTCGCGTGCTAATTAAACTTTTCATGACAAGGAGTAATGCATGACGATCATAGAATGACTTCTTGTTGAGATTAACGGTAAAATTTGCAAACTTTGCAGCACATAAATTTTACTTAAGGAAAAGAGAACCTAATTTTACGGGGTGCCACACAGTGATAGCAATATCATTCCTTACTCTCGATATCTACAGGAATCACAAGATGCGGGTATCCAGGATACTAATCTTCTGCACCAAATGATTTATTGGTTCTATCTTTGGTTGAACAAATGACTGATCATGTAGCTAATTTAGATAAGGAAAATAAGCCAAATAAAATGGTAAATAAATCCTTAACCGCTGAGCTTGAGAGATACAAAGAACGTGTCGCCATTTTTGAACAAAGACAATGTAGATTTGAACAAACGTGAACAATTAATAGATTCTCAAACGGATGACTTAATTCGGAATAGAAATGCAAAGTTTGCGACTTTTCAGCAGGAGATCGATACACTTAAAGAAACTCTTTCTAATCAGGTCAAAGAAAAAGAATCTTTATCAACAACATTAACTGTTTTCAAAACAGAATCTAAAGAAAAAGAATCTAAATACATTGACAAGGAAATTGTTTTGGAAAACCAAAATAAAGAAATGGAAAATATTCTTTGTAAGTTGTATCGATCTACGCAAGCAATGCATATGCTAACGAAACCACAAGTTTTTTACGATAACACTCACAAACAAGCTCTTGGTTATCAAAATTTGTTCCATCTTAAAAAAGCTCAGCGGATTAAACCAACATTATATGATGGTAGTGTTATTGCTAAGGAACAAATGCAATTTCTGTGATTGATGATGAAGAGACATTGATTTTGGAAGAAGAGAGTCGATCAAAGATGCTTGATAAACAAAATGATCCAATTTCAATAAAACATGAAATTAATATTTCTCCAATTAATTATTCAAAGTTGAATAAAATAAAAGAAGATTTTTGTAAACGTTTTGTTACTAAAAAAGAATTGTCTGCAGAACAAGCTTTCTGGTTAAAACATTCGAACTATAATCCTGACACATCTATTAATTAACATACACCTGTTAAAATTGAAGCTCCTAGTGAACTTCCTAAGATAAGTTTGATAAATGAAAGTCTTAAAAAGCTAAAATATCAACTCGCCAGTTTTGACACGGTCGTGAAAAAGAGAACCACACCTGATGCTATAATGGCAGGTGCGTGGGGTTTTGAACATACAAAAGCTTGTTTTGTAACTGCAATAATTCTATTTTTAAAAGTTTTAAAAGATACATTTAATGCGTTTGATAAAACTCTTTTAGATAAAATTACTGATGTTCAAACTGTTTTTAACCAAATAGAAAAATTTCACGGAGTGTCGCGGCCTTTCCATGTTGGAAACTTTTGTTCTGAATTTAAGTGTCTTATTCACGGCATGGGCTTAAGAAAAGGACGAAAGTGATAAGTAGGGCTCCAACGGCTAGAAATGTGGCGAACCTCCAATGGCTAGAAGTGTGGCGAACCTCCAACGGCTAGAAGTGTGGCGAACCGCTATCTCCACCTCACATATAATTCGGCAACTTCTCACATTTGTCTAATCCCGGCCAAAATAAGTTTTCTTACTTAAATTTTCATCCCTCCTTTGGTTAGAATGTCGTATCTTGTTCCCATGATCGCGGTTGTATTCGTTGTGGTGGTCAGTAGTTATTTGGCGAGTGTTCCACAAGAAGAGGATCAGCAATTTATAATCGTGATACTAGGGTTTATTATGCCACTCATCATTATGGCGATTATCGTGGAAGCTTGCTGGAAAGAGTAGCGTTTGTCAGTGGGCGAGCGGGTTATATTACCGTTTTGCTTTTGGGTACTTTAGTTAGTCTATTTCTGAATCTTTCAGGGGAAAAATCATCGAATGTTTCCTCTTTCACTTTGTTTCGTTTATGTAGGGTTAAATTCTCATGATGTACCTTTGATGATTGTTGTTTTTCATAGTTGCACTCTGGAATTATCTTGAATGTGTTGAATTGAATAAAACATGTCTGTTTTCTAATATGTTATTCCACATATATATATCGACTATTATTGAACATATCTTTGTCGACCTAACTTATACATAGTTGATCAGGATATGTATATTGACATCCCCTTTTTCTTCCACCTTTAGTTATCTGTTTGCGATTGTAAGCATAATCGGTACTAAGACCCGTAGGGTATATAAATTGTTGAGTCTTCCAAGCATCAGATAGATAATGTTATATGTTAACTTGTGGTTTATTATTTCTTCGCTGCTTTCTACCACACATGTGGTCCTCTGAAAGTTTATGTTCACTTTATGTGGTTATCTTACCACGTATAAATCGTTTCATACGTTGACGTGATTCTTTTAGGTGCTCGGGGAGTGGAGTAGGGCGAAGAGGTGCTTCGTTACCGAACCACTATAAATCCTCGCGTTGTGGTTTGATTGTTCTTACTCTTATCTCTTGTCTTACTTTATCATTTCATATACTTATATTGTTCATATTGTGCAAGCATTGAATTCACAAAAAGTCGAATCTAAGTTTTACAAACAAACATAAACCTTAAATTAAAAAGCGGTAAACTATTCAACCCCCCTTCTAGTTTTCCACAATTGGCATCAAGAGCAAGGTTAAACAAGAATTTTAAAATAAATTGTATTTTAAAACTTGAATCGATCTATGGAATCGGAAAAATATTTAGAAGGGCAATCTATGCAAAGACCACCACTATTTGAAAGTGATGGATTTATTTATTGGAAAAATAGATTCGAAACTTATGTGAAGTCAAAAGATCTAGATCTTTGGCATATTATTACCAATGGTGATTTCCTTCCTTTTCAAAATAATCCCGAAACTAAAAAGGATGAAATTTTTGTTCTCTTGTGGCTAGAAAGGAATCTAGTGATGAAAATAGCTCAAGTTCCGATAGTGAAGATGAAGAATACGCCATGGCCGTAAGAAACTTCAAGAAATTTTTCAAAAGACGAGGTAGGTTTGTACGACAACCACACGATGAAAGAAAGCCATTTCAAAAATATAAGGATGACAAAAATGGCAAAAGCAAAAGGAAATGTTTTAAATGCGGTGATCCAAATCATCTCATTGGTGAATGTCCAAAAGCGTCGAGAATCTATAATCAAAAAGCTTTTGTTGGAGGATGTTGGAGTGATAGCGACGAAGATGAAGAGAAGAAGACAAATGATGAAAAATGTCTTATGGCTAAAGCATCGAATGAGGTACTTTCCGAAACCGAATACTTTAGTAATGACCAATCATCATTTGACGAAAAAGACTTAGATAGTGAATATAGTCGACTATGCAAAGTAGGACTAAAAGTCATGGCTAAAAATAAAAGTATAAAACAAGCTATAATTCAATTAGAAAATGAAGTACTAGAACTAAGAACTAAAAGATAAAATATCTAGATTGTTGTACGAAATAGAAGGAGTATCACCACATTTAAGGGTCAAAGATTGATCATCATTTCTAAGGGTTATCTCTCCTTCATACACATCAATTAAAGCATGAGCCGTCCTAAGAAAAGGTCTCCCGAGTATCAACGGTACTCGAGGATCGGCTATGAAATCAATAACAACAAAATCGACCGGAAAGTAGAACTTTCCTACCTTGACAAAAACATTCTCGGTCTATACACCGTTTGGTTTGGAATTGTTCGGGAATCGGCGGCTAATTCCAAACACCATTGTTAGTATCATTTAAGCCAGGAGTCCAAGCTTTTTCCAAATGGAAAGAAGGCATGAGATTAATGCTAGCACCTAAATCGCTAGGGCCTATGCAATTATCAAACTCCAAAAACACATGGAAAGAGAACACGACCAGGTCACCTAGCTTCTCCGCAGGCTTTTTTGAGGACAACCGCACTACAATTTTCATTTAAAGGTGTCTTGGTTAACTCGATTAACTTGTCTTTGTTATTAAGCAAATCTATTTGAACATCGAGCAAATTTAGAGCATATGAATGATTAGCGTTCGCGAAACTTAGCTCAAAGTGAAGATTACAGAAAATTTCCATAAACTTTGAAGCTAGGATATCATCCTTTTCACGAATTTTCTCTTTTGCAAGTCTTGAAGGGTAAGGCAAACTAGTCCATGAGGTCTTTTGAGAACGAAAGGCCTCATATGATTGGTACCTTTGTCTTGGTTTTGATCTTGACCCAAGGAGGTTGGTGTCTTCGTTGCTAGGTATCTCCGTAATCCCTGTGTTACCTCGGGTTATTTTCCAACACCGGCTGGTGGAATTGGAGTCCGTCATATAAAGCACACCACTTCGTGTGGTAATTGCCCTTGGCTTAGTTCCCCTAGGGTTGGAATGGTATTAGCTTGTTAAAGAGCTTGAACTTGAAGCTTGGTTGGTATGATATTTTGCATAAAAACTTTGCAACATGTTTTTGAAAATCATCTTGCATCTTTGAGAATCCATTGTAAACTCTTTGAAAATCATTTTGGTTTCTTTGAAAATTGTCTAACTTCAATTGCAAATTATTCATGTAACGCATCATTAGCCCTTAAGCATCAACTTTTAAAATCCGTTTAGAGAAACACCTTGAATTTGGTGAAACGTGAGTAAAGCTTGATTAACCAAATGTTGGATTTGTTGAGTGGGTTGGTATGGGGATGCTTGATAAACGGCTCCTTGATTGTTTTGACGGTTTTGGTTGAAATTGCCTCCACGGTTTTGATTCGAATTGAAATTGTTTCCTGATATCTTTTTGGTTTCCATGGTTAGTATTGAACATTTTGGCTGATTACAACCGGGTGGTCTCATTTGATTTGGCCAAATAGAGGATTCCTTTGAATAAAGTTTGCCAACGGCGGCGTTTTGTTGGCATTGCTGATGTACATGAAAAAACGGAGAAATTCATTTCCTTGTTAAGGACAATTGTTGAAATAATGGTTTGAACCACTATGTAACACAAACTTCCTCGACTGCTTGACGTAGCAAACGAGTCGTAACATTCTTTTTCACTAATCAGCATTTCTAACTCCGGCTCATTCGAATATCCATTTTGTCTTCAAGAGAAGCGGCGAGTTGTTGAAATTCAAAAGAATTAGAAGGTGTAGAAGTAGAAAGAGGAGCATTCGTACTTGCTCTTGGTTCAATTGCACGACTTCTTGAATAACGAACCTTGGATTTACTCTCAATAATGGCTAAACCATCACGAGGCATCTTATCCAGAAAATTTCCACCCGCGGCGGAATCTAAAGCATCTTGATCATTGGTATTCAAAGAATTGTAGAACGTATCAAGTTGATGTAATTCCGAGAAACCATGATGAGGACATTGACGAAGAAGTCCTTTGAAACGTTCCCATGCTTCGTTGAAAGTTTCATTTGGTTTTTGCAAGAAAGTAGTGATTTCATTTCGAAGGTAAGTTGTTTTCGAAGGTGGAAAAAATTGGTTTATGAATTTCGAGACAAGATCATCCCACGTTAGAATCGATCGAGGTGGTTCCTTATCTAGCCAAGTCCGGGCTTCACCTTCGAGAGAGAAAGGAAAAAGCAAAAGCTTAATCGACGTATTCGGAACTTCCGGATGTCTAAACGTAGAAGTAACCTTGTTGAAAAATCGAAGATGATTATGAGGGTCTTGTCTACCCGTAAATTGATTACTTTGAACAAGATTAATCAAAGTTTGTTTGAGTTCAAAATTGTTTGCATTTATCGGTGGAACAACAATTCATCATCGTATCTCCTCGATGGAAGCTTTGTAAAATTTGAGCCATGTACGATGACGGCACATTTTGGAAACTCAGTTTCCTCAACAATAACCGGTGTTATTTGTTGTTGTCGACGATTTCGATTACGAGCTTGAGAACGAGTGCGCATGCACTAAAAATAAAGAAATTAAAAAGTAAAAAATCACACTAATTTTTTTTTTAATTTTTTAATTTTTGTTTTTTTAACAATCTATTTAAAACGGATACACGGAAGACAACTTAAACCAAATAATTGAATTACTTCACGGTAACTCTTAAAAATTGCTTCTTAAGATGAGTCGTACCTCGTAAATGACACAAATGGCAAGTTTTAAAAATCTTTATTCGACTTTTGGGAACTTTTCAAGTTCACCAGGAACTTATTTATGATAATACCAAGGCATTCAATTGAAAAGTATTATAGTTGGTGTTTACGTTTACCAACTTTTGTGTATTTTATATTTCATTTTCCTAAGTGATAAGTTTTTATTTTTTATTTTTTTATATGAGAACTAAGTAAAAAGAAAGAAAAATATTTTTTTACTTTTTTATATTTTATTATTTGATTTTTGAATATTTTAACCCAAAAATGAAACTTTCGAGAGACGAAGCGATATTCAAACCAAATTCAACAAACGAAAACGACGATCTTTAACACAATTCCCCGCAGCGGCGCCAAAAAACTGATTGAATAATTTTAATACACATTAAAATATACTATTTAAATATCCAAAAGTAAGTAATATAAGACTTTCCTAAAAGTCTCCTTAAGAAAAACTCACCTAAAGATATAATATAATAATAATACGTATTTTAACCGGAAAGAAATGATCACCCCGGGTCGTTTCCTCAACGACATGTGAAATTGAAACCTTGCTTTATGCTTGGCTTATGATTTTAAAATGAGGAAGAAAAGATATATTTGAGTATCAAAAACTACTAAATAAAAGCAGTCAATTAAAAAGCGCACAATTAAAAGACATCTAAACACTTAAACTAATTAACGGGAGCAAATAAAACGCGACAAATAAGCAAATTCACTAAAATTAACTCCTAAAAATGCAAACTAAATTTCTAAACCTAAATTAGGACAAAAGAAAATTTTAAGAAAAAGAAAAACATTTTTTTGATTATTTTTGAATTTATTATGAATTAAAAACTATTTTAATCTAATTAAATCCTAAAAAATAGCAAATTAAGTCCTAAAAATTTAGAAAAATGATTTTTAAACTTAGAAAAGTCTAAAGTAACTTAAAAACTCAGAAAACTATTTTTAACTATTTTTAAAATTAAAATCCTATTTTTAAAATTAAAAATAAAGGCTTAAAAATGAAAATTAAAATCTAAAAGTGTTGAAAATGATTTTTCTGAATGTAAACCTAAAAGTATTTATTCTAATACTAAAAACTATTTTTTTGTATTTTTCTGAAACTTTTTTCTATTTTTTATGATTTTTCGAAAATTAAAACCTTAGAAAAATGATTAAAATTAATCTACTAAATAGAAAAATATGAAAATTTCAGGGAAAATCCTAAATGCAACAAAGAATACTAGAAAAATAAAAGTCACAACTCAGCTTATCAAATAAGCTGAGAAAATAGCTTATTTAGCTACGGCTTATTATTCTTAAAATGGAATCAAGAAAGTGATAAAAGGAAAGTGTGTACAAGAGCTCACGGATGAGCTATTGTAGCACACTTGGTTAACACGTTGGGTATATGAACAAGAGGTCGTGGGTTCAAGGTCTGGCAACACCTTTTTTTGCTATTTTTTTTATTTTTACTTTTTTGCAAAAACTAAAAGTTGGAACTTATAAAGGTTACAATTATAAGCACTTTTAATAAAAGGAGCTTAAGCTCAAACTCAAAAATAAGCTCTCTAAGAGCTTATAATGTTAGTTGCTACAGAAAGTAAGGGTTTAAGCTCACTTTTGCTTGTTTGGACTTATAAGCTTGCACAAGCTTTAATATAAGCTCATTTTGAAAACTAAAGCTAATCCTAGAAGCTTATGATATGAGGAAGCTTATTCTAACAAGCTAGCTTAACTGGAAACTCTTAATGCCAATTGAATTTGAGGATTAAAACAGCTAACTCATGAACAAACTCAAAAAGTTTTAAATTAAGAAAAACTTAAATGCTTATTAAGCTAAGTCATAAGCTGAGCTTTTGAGAACTAATTATCCTAACTATAAGCTATAAGTTCAAACAAGAAAATCAATTATTACAACTTAAAATTCTAAAATTAAGAAGCTAAATTCTATTCCTACTGTTTTTGATCTTTTTTGGCTTTTAAATGACTTTTGAAAGCAAATGTACTAAAGAGAATAAGCTAGAAATGAGAAAATAAAACTTAACCTCTCTTAAGATATATCTAAACTAAATATTTTCAAAAACTTATAAAAGCAAAGTTGTTAACAAGCTAAAAATAAGCATTTTTAATAAAAGCAACTTTTATTGAAAAGCCCTAAATAAGCTAATAGAACAGCTTAAACTTGACAGAAACTTCAAACTAAGCTTTTTGGTTTTTTTTCCCTTAAACTAATTAAGCGTAAAAGTCACAATAAGCTATCCTAATGAAAAGCTAAGCAACTAATAAGCTAATTTTATCCTAATGAGCTTATTATGACAGAAATGAGCACAAAAACACAAGCCATAAGCTGAAAAAGCACAATAAGCACTTATGCACACCCTACAACCAAACAGACCTTAAGGCACTTTTGAGCTTAATTTTGAGCAACCAAACAAGCACCTTAGAGAATGCAACTTGACTTTTCTGAAAGAATAGCTTAAATGCTATAAGAAAATGCTTTTTGGAAGAATTTTGAAACTTAAGAGCTTATTGAAAAAGGTTTGTGAAAACAGACAATTTAAACAGCCTATGCTGTCTTTGAATTTTTTTTTTAAAGAAAAGTAAAACAACTGACTTTAAAAGCTAAAAACAGATAATAGAATAAGCTAATTTTTAAAAACTAAGTTGAGACAAATAGAAATTATCTTATAAGCTACTAATATTCTAAAAATCTAAAGCTATCAACTACTTTAATTAATTAAAATTTGAACTTGAAAATGAGCTTTTTATGTTTTAACTGCTGATGCAGTTAGCCTTCTAATTAATTAATCTAAAACTCTATCAAAGCAGGCCTAAGAAAACAATCTTAACATACTTAGACCATAAAACTAAAGGCAATTAAAGCAATTACTAAATCTAGAAATAAACTAAACTAATATTGCAAATGACACTTGGCAGATTTAAACTTATATTAAATCTACTTATGAAAAATTATTTTTACCTAATCCTACTATTAAACCTAGTTTAGACAGACTTAGATTGAAGATTAAAACAAATATCAAAGACCACAAAGGCCACAAGCTGTACTAACTTGTGGTTAGTACTGCTGTGCCAAACACCCTCTTAAAAATCATAACACTCATTTTTGCTTATGGAAAACAGGTCTAGCAATTGAAACTTTAGTACCAATTAATGAACAGCTTTTAAACACACTAATAAGCAATCCTAAGCATACAATAAGCCAAAATTAAATAAGCTAGACTATAAGCAAATCTCAAAGTAGGAATTAAAGACAGAAATAGAAAATGAGGAACTTACAAGGAGCTTTAGCTAAACAAAAGCATAAATTGCTCAAAGAGCTTATCAACAGCTCTAGCTTATCCTTATGGATAAGCTAGTAAAGTCCAATGGGGTCTTCCATTGCTACCCCATCATCCATAAGCTTATACCCACATTTTACCATGTTTAGCATTAGTTTAACTGATTATTAGATTTAAATAGTATTAAGTTGAGTTAATGAGCTCAATTCCAGCTTATAGACTAGAAGAGCTTAATAAGAGCTTAACACAAGCTTATGAAACAATAACCAACATTTGAACAATTAAGAGCTTATGACAAAGTGTATAAGGAAAAACTTGCTTTCATTAATAGAAACTGATTACATTAAAGTGAAATTGAAAGTACAATACTTGGAAAATGGAAACGAAAAAATAAGCTACTACAAATTTAAGCTAAAACTAGATAAGCTAAATTAATATATATCTGAAAAAAATCTCTCTTTGTGTGTGAGTGAGGGGGTTTATTTATAGCCTCACCCTGAAGCTTCCAGGTCCAAATTCAGTTACACGCTCCCAATCATATTGTCCTTTCATTCCATCCAATCATTGGATCATCACTTAGGGCCGTTGGATTAGATTGAAGGGCACACGGATTGCCAACGTGGCATCCGTGTGTTAGAAGCCTTTGTGCTTCTTTTGTGAGTACAATTAGTGCAAATTCTCTGTCCTTGATGTGTTACTTGTCAAACCACGTGTCATTCTTTGTGGGGATTGACCAATAGGAGTCTCTCAATGACGTTTAACCCTGCCAGCTTGTACTTTATCCTTCAAATTACCCTTCTACGTCCTTAATTTACACTTGCCCCTTGTTTTTGACCCTGTGGTAAAATCTTGAAGACGATGAATAGTAAATGGGATTACCCGTATTTTATTTATTTATTTTTTATCCGTTTGATTATTTGATCGGGGTTGACTTGGGCCTGGTTTATAAGAAATGGGCTAGGTTTGTTTTTGGGTTATAAATAGATAACGAACGTTATCTCTTATATTATAAAGAGATAACGACCGTTAGGGCTTAAAGGGCTTTTTATGAATTTTGGTTTATCTTGAGGGCTGATTTGGAAATTTGATGGGTTTTGTCTTCTTGTGAGTTGACTAAGATTGACCAAATGTTGACCAGAGGGTACTTTTGATAGCATTCTCCCGGCTCTTTGCGTGCTCTTCCGTTCCCGTGTCCGTGTTTGTCTGGTTTTGACCGTTTTCTTATGATTTTTGCTTTATTCGTACCTACACCATCACAAAGACAAAACAATCAATATTCAAGCCTTTAAAGCACAATTTTGTCTTTTTAGGGTTTATTTTGATATAAAACGAATATGTGTTTTCACACATATCAAAATTCCCCAAACTAAGCGATTGCGTGTCGTCACCCAATATTATATGCCTTATAACCAAATACCTCAAAACTTCCCCAAACTAAACCTTTGAAAAGTAACAAAGATTTTTGTGGAGAGAGTTAAGAAATCATAAGTTATAAAACACCCCTATTTCCCATTTTTTAAAACTTTTTCATTTTTTTTATATTAATAATATAATTGAGATTATTTCGACTTTCGTTATTTCCATAATTGTTAGGGATCATAGAACAAGATGCATTTCGATTCCGAGAATGCCCCAAAAAGGATAAATTTATTGTTCCCTACTTTTCACATATCCAAACCAAGCTTAAAACAAAATCACAACTAAATATCAGTAAGGATGCTAACACTACTCATATTTGCAACTTGTAAACTTTTTACTCCCAACATTTATTATATCTTAAGTGAGTGTGCTATCTTGAATTTCAACATGGATCAACTTTTTGCAACATACTATGCTTTACGTTCCACCTTAGAATAATGAATTTGAAGGCGAGATCATCCCATGTAGCGACTTTCGTCTTGGCACATCCCAACCTTATGGCTAAGTGACCAGGCTTTTGACACCCCACAGAGACTAGTATCGGGATTCACGGACCTTAGGTTTCAAAAACTCTTAGATTTCCCGGATATTCATAGCTTATAAAATAGAATAGTCAAAGTGCAAAAGCATATTTGAATTTAACAAAAAGAAGTCAATTATTAATTTAATTTAACTATTTAGATATTTAAGCAATTGTAACCCTCAACCTTATAGAAGGCTGCAACATCGGTTGTGAGTCGGCAAGATGCAACAAACTTTTATCAGTCTCGGATTTTTATTCTTGCTATGGGCTTTCTTTTAGAAGACTACCACATCGGTTGTGAGCCGGCGAGAGGTAGTAAACTTTTATCAGCCCACAGCTTTTATTATTATATATATATTTTTTTTATCATTTTATCATTAATTTTTTTATTATTATTATTTATATATATATATAGAAGACTTCTTTTTGAAAAATTCAAGTATAAATTTGAACTAAGACTAAAATTTTTGCTATAAAAATTTGTTGATTTAAGTTTAATTTTCAAAAACAGCACGTATATTAATCCGATTAAGAGCTTATGGGAGAAAAAGCAACAAGTTACATACATGAGCTCTTAAGATTTCCAAATAATCTTTGTTTAGCATCCTAGTCATACTTAACTCTATCATTTTTTGTTCTTCGCGAAAATTGCGAACGCTTAGCCTTAAAGGTTAAGGAACAAGCTAGAGCTCAACACGCTCGATCGGGTTAAAATTTACTCTTATTCTTACCCAGCAAGAAAGTCAAAATTGTGACAAAAACACTTATTTTATTTTTGAATTTTTTTAAAATTTTCATATTTTTGAAAATTTTGGTGGGAAAACAGGGTACGTGAGAACAACGGGTAAAAGTAGGCAAGATCATATCAAAGAGGTAAGTGAGACAAGGGTAAAAGTAGGTAAGATCTCATATCGAGATGTACTACCCCTTACTTTAATTCAAACATTGTACTTAATGTTTCTAGCCTAAGACTTAAACCCCTACTAGAATTCAAAAAGGTTCGAATGCATAACCAAACATGATGAAGTATCAGCAAATAATTTAAGTCGTTATTAGTGTGCTTACATAATAAATGTTAGTCGTTAATAATCTTTTAGGATATCGGGATTTCCCCAAACTAATGCAAGAATCTTGGAAGCTCGAAGTGGAACGCGGACTATACTCCGACAACGAGAGTCATTCAGAAATTTAGGATCATCATGCTTACATTCTACTAGTACTAAACAATACTAACTCAAAGTTCGGAGTGTGACTGCCACCTCCTATAAAACTTTTAGATGCCAGCTAGAAAGAAAAATAGAAAATGGATAAGCATGGGGTGCCTCCCACGAAGCGCTTTGTTTTTGGTAACCGAGTCACATAGCTTGACTCGATCCCTGAATTCATTCGTCCTTAGGGAGAGTGTGGAGATCCTGGACTACCTTGGGTGGTAAGTCCCCTCCGAAGTAATGCTTCACACGATGACCATTCACCTTAAAGTTTGGACCATCAGGTTGAGATAACTCAATGGTTCCGTATGGAAAAACTTTGGTGATGGTGAAAGGTCCTGACCAACGAGTTTTAAGCTTTCCTGAGAATATCTTTAGACGAGAGTTGAAGAGTAAAACTCGATCACCAACATTGAAAATGCGGTTTTTGATCTTTGAGTCGTGAAGCTTCTTCGTCTTCTCTTTATAAATCAAAGAATTCTCATAAGCTTGATCACGAAGCTCATTAAGTTCATTCAGCTGAAGCTTTCGGTGATCACCCACGGTTTTAAGATTGAAGTTAGCATGTTTTAAAGCCCAGTATGCTCTATGTTCTAACTCGATTGGTAAATGACAATAACTTCCCATAAACAATCTTGTAAGGCGTACAACCAATTGGTGTCTTGAAATCAGTACAAAATGCCCACAAAGCATCGTCTAATTTTTCTGACCATGAGGCACGGTTTTCTCCAACCGTCCTTTCTAGAATACGTTTCAAACCGTGATTTGACACCTCCACTTGACCGCTTGTTTGAGGGTGATAAGCGGTAGCTAGACGATGAGTGACCCCATACTTAGACATTACTTTAGCAAATTTGTTATTAAAAAAATGGGTCCTACGATCGCTTATAATAGCTCTTAGTGTTCCAAATCGGGCAAATAGAGATTTCAAAAACTTAACTACAACTCTAGCATCATTGGTGGGGAGCGCCTTGGCTTCAACCCATTTTGAAATATAATCAACAGCTACGAGGATGTATTTATTTCCTCTTGAAGATAGAAATGGTCCCATAAAGTCTATGCCCCAGACATCAAAGATTTCACACACTTGGATGGAATTTTGTGGCATCTCATCTCGTTGTGAAATTTTTCCCTGACGCTGGCATGAGTCACAGTTTTTGACTAACTCATGGGCATCTTTGTAAATTGTGGGCCAATAGAAACCGGCATCAAATACTTTCCGAGCGGTGAGATTGGCACTATGATGGCCCCCGGTGGGTCCTTCATGACAAGCTTTGAGAATATCAATAGCTTCTTGCCCATGCACACACCGTCGAATGATTTGATCCGCACAAGTTCGAAAAAGATAGGGATCGTCCCAGAAATAATGTTTGACATCCTTGAAAAACTTCCTCTTTTGTTGAGTTGACATTCCTTTGATGATAAAATTCCCCGCATGGAAATTTGCATAGTCAGCAAACCATGGGGTATTTTTACTAGAAATAACTCCAAGAGTTTCTAAAGGAAAATGTTCATTTATGTTCTTGTTTTCTAACACATCCTTATGAGGATTCTCAAGTCTAGATAAATGATCTGCCGCGAGGTTTTCAGCTCCTTTCGTGTCAACGACTTTGAAATCGAATTCCTAAAGGAGGAGAACCCACCTTAGCAATCTTGCTTTGGCATCTTTTTTGGCAAAAAGGTACTTAAGGGCGGAATGGTCCGTATACACTATGCTTTTATTCATGATTAGGTTTGACTAGAATTTTGCGAAAGCGTACACCACAGCCAACATTTCCTTTTCTGTTGTGGTGTAGTTTGATTCCGACTCGGTCATTGTGTTGCTTGCATAATGTATCGGCCTAAAGTGCTTCTCAATTCATTGCCCCAGAATCGCACCTATGGGATAGTCGCTTTCATCGCATATAAACTCAAAAGGCTGGTCCAGTTTGGGGCAATTAGAATTGGAGCTTCGGTTAATTCCTTCTTTAAGTTCTGAAAAGCATGAATGCATTCCTCTATGAAAATAAAAGGAGTGTTTTTCTCAAGGAGATGTGTCATGGGTCGAGAAATCTTTGAAAAATCCTTGATAAATCTACGGTAAAAACCTGCATGTCAGAGAAAACTCCTAATACCCTTGACGGTAGTTGGGTGAGGTAATTTAGCAATGATATCTATTTTGGATTTGTCAACTTCTATTCCTTTCTTTGAAATTTTGTGTCCAAGTACGATGCCTTCTTTCACCATAAAATGGCTTTTTTCCCAATTTAAAGCCAAATTAGTGTCTTCACACCTTTTAAGCATCTTTTCTAAATTGGAAAGGCACGTTGAGAAAGAATTTCCAAAAACAGAAAAGTCATCCATGAAAACTTCCATTGTCTTTTCGATCATATCATGGAAAATAGCCATCATACACCTTTGGAACGTGCCTGGTGCATTGCATAAACCAAAAGGCATGCGGCGATAAGCAAACGTTCCGTATGGGCAGGTGAATGTGGTCTTTTCCTGATCTTTCAGATCGATTGGTATTTGAAAATAACCTGAGAAACCATTAAGGAAACAATAGTACTCATTTCATGTGAGTCTCTCAAGCATTTGATCCATAAACGGCAAAGGGAAGTGGTCTTTCCGGGTAGCTTAGTTCAAATTTTGATAATCAATACATACTCTCCATCCTGTTACAAGTCTAGTTGGTACTAACTCATTTTCATCATTGGTCACTACGGTCATTCCTCCTTTCTTTGGCACACAGTGCACTGGGCTCACCCAAGGACTATTCGAGATTAGGTAGATCAATCCAGCGTCAAGAAGTTTTTCAACCTCTTTTTTAATGACATCATGGATCTTTGGATTAACCCTTCTTTGATGTTGGACCGCTGGTTCATAGTCCTCTTCCATTAGAATTTTATGAGAACAAAATTATGGGTTAATACCCTTTATGTCAGAAAGTTTCCAAGCAATTGCTTGCTTTCAGGACTTTCGAACCTTTATGAGAGTGGTCTTTTCATCGACACTCAAATCTTTGGCAATTATGACTGGCAACTTGTTGTTTTCTTCCAAGAATGCATATTCGAGATGAGGCGGTAAGTCCTTAAGTTCAACCTTAGGAGGTTCATCAATTGAAGATTTGGCAGTTTTGGCTTCACAAATTTTAAGTTCCTTTTTGATTTCTGGCAAATAATTTCCTTGGTTCGGAGGTGGTAAAGGATCACTATTAAGGAGTGCTTCGAGAATAAGAATGTCCCCTTCTGGGTCATAATAAGATTCATTAACTTTCGGTGAAGTTAGATCGTCGGCTAGAGCAAGAAAAGCATCAACTTCTTCTAAAAGTAGAAAATCACTATCCCCGAAAGGAGTGAGAGTCGGAGAAGAAATTGAAACTATCGGATCATAATAGGGAGTGGGATTGCCACTTGCGATCACGTCTGAAAATCCTAGAACTTCCTGATAATACTCCTCACAAGCTAATTCAACAACGTCGATTCGATTCGCCATCATATCATTATAATGAACTGAGTATCTCGAAGTTTGATCAAGATTATAAGTAATGGCCTCATTTCCTACTCGAAGGGTTAATTCACCTTTGTACACGTCTATCAAAGCATGACTGGTCTTAAGAAAAAACCTCCCAAGAATTAGAGGTACTCGAGGGTGTGGTTCAAAATCTATGACCACGAAGTCGGCTGGAAACTCGAATACACCAACTTTAACGTTGACATCTTTAGCAATACCAATTGGTCGTGAAATCAAACGGTCCGCTAGTTCTAGTGTCATGCACGTTGGAGTCAGGTTTGGAAGGTTAAGCTTTTTCTACACGGAAAATGGCATGAGATTTATGCTAGCGCCAAGATGGACCAAGGCTAAGCACTCATCCATTCCAGGAAATTTACATGGAATAAGGAATATGCCGGGGTCACTAAGTTTTTCGAGTAACTTGTTAAGTATGACCGCCGAGCAATGTTCGTTCAAAGGGGTCCTAGCCATCTCACTAAGCTTTTCTTTATTTCCGATTAAGGCCTTAAGAGTTGAAGCAAACTTGGGCATTAGAGTCAAATCATCCATGAAACTAATTTCGAAACTCATTTCTTTGAAGATTTCGTAGAATTTCTCTTTTTGTTCGTTAGCATTCTCACGGTGCCTCTCATCATTTCGCCTTGATGGATAAGAAATTAACGGTTTTGGGTTAGGCATCGGTGCACTAACTGGAGCAATATCTGGCTCAGAAACTGGATTTTGGTTTTCAACTGGGACAACCGGAGGTTGGACGTCTTCGGTAATTCCGTTATTAGTAGGAAAACCCGTGTCCTTTGTTACCTCGGTTCTACGTTCCACTACTCTAGGAGAAGAAGTAGGAATGTAGGTCCTTGATAAGCAGTACCACTTCTGGTAGTAATACCCTTTAAGTCTTCCTTCGGGTTAGTAACCATGTTACTTAGAAGAGAACCTAAATTCGAAGACGAAGCGGTATTGGAATTTACGAACTTAGAAAGCATTTCCTATAAATTTGTCATCTGGTTTTGTAAACCTTGGCCCTGATTTTGCAGCATCATTAGCCTTGACATAATTCTCAAAATTGGTCTTTGAAACACCTTGCATTTGCTAAGTAGGAGCTTGATAAGGTTGAGCTTGATACACTGGTGGTTGACTAGTCGGAGGTTGATACACTTAACCTTGATAAAAGTTATTTCCACGGTTTTGATTGAAATTGGTTCCTCGATTTTGGTTGAAATTATTTCCTTGATTCTGATTGAAACGGTTTTGATTGTTTTGAATCAAAGGAAAACTAGGAGGTCGGATTTGGTTTGCAACCATCGGAGGTCTAGAATTGGTATTTCCTTGATTAAGATTGGCTGTAGCAGCTTGTGAAACGTACTCTTGAATGTTGTCTCTATAAACGTTTCCATCGGTGGCTGGACAATTTTTATAAGAATGAGCACCTCCACAAGTTACACAACTCTGCTCGACTGCTTTTACGGGTGCGGGAGCTTGGGCTTTTTGTTTTTCGACAAGCATAGTCTTCATCATGTTCTTAAGTTCAGAAACTTCGGTTGTAAGAGCAGCAACATCTGGTGAAATTCCGGGAGTAGATGAATTCGAACTCACTTTGGCAACGACTGCCTTGTTTCGTGAATTACGAACCTTGGATTTACTCTCGATAATTCTCAAGCATTCACGAGGCATCTTATCCAAAAAGTTTCCACCCGCAACAGAATTTAACGAATCTTGATCATTAGCATTCAAAGCATTGTAAAACGTATCTAATTGATGTAGTTCTGAAAATCCGTGATGTGGGCATGCTCGAAGAAGGTCATTAAATCGATCCCAAGCCTCATAAAATGATTCGTCAAATCTTTGTTGAAATCTCGTGATTTCATTTCGAAGATTTGTCGTTTTTGAAGGAGGAAAGAATTGATTAATGAATTTTGAAACAAGATCATCCCATGTCAAAATTGATCGAGGAGGTTCTTTTTCTAGCCAAATCCGGGCTGAACCTTCAAGAGAAAATGGAAAAAGCATAAGCTTAATTGACGTGCTCGGGATATCCGGGAATCTCATCGTTGAGGTAATCTTATTGAAATAACGGATGTGAGCATGTGGATCCTCTTTATCATGTCCAAAAAACTGTTTGTTTTGAACAAGATTGATCCAACCATGTTTTAACTCAAAGTTAGCATTGATTTCGGGAATTACGATTGCATCCTCGTACCCCTCGGTGGGTGCTTGGAGCAACTGTGCCATAGTCCGGTTATCAGCCATCGGAACTAGGGGAGGATTAACAAAAGGTTCTTCTAAATGAAATGGTTGAACAACAGTCGGTTGGGCTTGTTGTTGACGGTTACGATTGCGGGTTTGAAAACGAGTGCGCATGCACAAAGTAGAAAAAGAAAACTTAAACTATTTTTTTTTTTTTTTTAAACAAACTATTTTAACGGATAACGAGAAGACAACTTAAACCAAATAATCAAATTTACTTCACGGTAGCTCTTAAAAATTTTACTTTTTAAGGTGAGCCGTATTTCGTAAATGACACAAATGGTAAGTTTTTAAATCTTTGATTCGAATTCGGAACTTACTAATGGATAATACCTCAATTGAAGATATTATTTGTTGGTGTTCTTTTACCAACGTTGTTTATTTTATTTTTTTATTATGGATAATTTTTTATATTTTTGATTTTTGATTTTTATTTTTTATATAATAATTATACTAAAAGAAAGGAAAAATATTTTTTTTACTTTTTCTTTTTATATTTTTTATTTTTTTAATAAAAACAAAACTTTCAAAAATGAAAGGGTCTTCAAATCACGATCAACAAACTTCAGACGAGAGAATCTTAATCACAAATCCCCGGCAGCGGCGCCAAAAATTGATTCGTCATAATCTATATATGTAATTATAAAATATATAATACGATGGAAAATTACCAGATTACCCTTGAGGACAAAGGTAAAAAGGAAAATCTTCAAAATATATATAATATAATACGTATATAAACCGAGAAGTATGATTCCCGGGTCGTTATCCCCCAACGACTTGTGAAATTGAAACCACGTTAGATGCTCAAACAATGATTTGAATTGAAAACAAAGGTTGATTTGATTATCTACTTTTTTTTAAAATTAAAATTAACAAATTCTAACAATTAAGCATGAAGACAAATAACGAGAAACCAAAATTTAACTAAAAATGCAAAACGAGACCCATAAACGGAGGTCAAAAACCCTAAATTACTAAAAATAAACCTAACATAAATTTTTCTTTTTAAATGGACTCTATTTGACTAAAAAGTAAGTTTAAAGGAAACTAGAACAAAAACGGAGTTAAAATGAGCGTTAAAACATGAAAAACGAGAACGGAAACGAATCCCGTTCTTTAAAATACGAAATTTTGCAAATTAGACCCTACGAAAACAAAACTAATTTTCCTATGAACTTTATGATAAAAGAAAATTTGCTAAAATAGATTTTTATTTTTTTGATTATTTTTCTATTTTTTAAGATTTTTTAATGTTTTTAATGAAAATAAATGTTTAAAAATACTAAACGAACTATAAAAATTCTAAAAAAATTACAGAAAATAGCTTATAATAATTAAAACCTAGGAAAAATAAGCTTGAGATCACAGCTTATTGAATAAGCTGCGAAATAAGCTATAACAGCTTAATTAGCTTATGATGCAAAAATGAGTATAAAGATTAATTGGTGTGAATATATAACGAATAAGACCAAAGGGCGCAGTGGTAGTGTGTGTGTTATAAAGGTTGAGAGTGTTAAGGTCGGGGATTCGAGTCTTGCTCACCCCCGACTTTCACTTTCCCTTTTTTTTCAAAAACTTTTAAAAGCAAATTTGTTAACAAGCTAAAAATAAGCATTTTTAATAAAAGCAACTTTTATTGAAAAGCCCTAAATAAACTAATAGAACAACTTAAACTAGACAGAAACTTCAAACTAAGCTTTTTGGTTTTTTTTCACTTAAACTAATTAAGCCTAAAAGTCACAATAAGTTATCCTAATGAAAAGCTAAGCAACTAATAAGCTAATTTTATCCTAATGAGCTTATTATGACAGAAATGAGTACAAAAACACAAGCCATAAGCTGAAAAAGCACAATAAGCACTTATGCACACCCTACAACCAAACAGACCTTAAGGCACTTTTGAGCTTAATTTTGAGCAACCAAACAAGCACCTTAAAGAATGCAACTTGACTTTTCTGAAAAAATAGCTTAAATGCTATAAGAAAATGCTTTTTGGAAGAATTTTGAAACTTAAGAGCTTATTGAAAAAGGTTTGTGAAAACAGACAATTTAACCAACTTATGCTGTCTTTGAATTTTTTTTTAAAAGAAAAGTAAAACAGCTGACTGTAAAAGCTAAAAACAGATAATAGAATAAGCTAATTTTTAAAAACTAAGTTGAGACAAATAGAAATGATCCTATAAGCTACTAATATTCTAAAAATATGAAGCTATCAACTACTTTAATTAATTGAAATTTGAACTTGAAAATGAGCTTTTTATGTTTTAACTGCTGATGCAGTTAGCCTTCTAATTAATTAATCTAAAACTCTATCAAAGCAGGCCTAAGAAAACAATCTTAACATACTTAGAACGTAAAACTAAAGGCAATTAAAGCAATTACTAAATCTAGAAATGAACTAAACTAATATTGTAAATGACACTTGACAGATTTGAACTTATATTAAATCTACTTATGAAAAACTATTTTTACCTAATCCTACTATTAAACCTAGTTTAGACAGACTTAGATTGAAGATTAAAACAAATATCAAAGACCACAAAGGCCACAAGCAGTACTAACTTGTGGTTAGTACTGCTGTGCCAAACACCCTCTTAAAAATCATAACACTCATTTTTGCTTATGGAAAATAGGTCTAGCAATTGAAACTTTAGTACCAATTAATGAACAACTTTTAAACACACTAATAAGCAATCCTAAGCATACAATAAACCAGAATTAAATAAGCTTGACTATAAGCAAATCTTAAACTAGGAATTAAAGACATAAATAGAAAATGAGGAACTTACAAGGAGCTTTAGCTAAACAAAAGCATAAATTGCTCAAAGAGCTTATCAACAGCTCTAACTTATCCTTATGGATAAGCTAGTAAAGTCCAATGGGGTCTTCCATTTCTACCCCATCATCCATAAGCTAATACCCACATTTTACCATGTTTAGCATTAGTTTAACTGATTATTAGATTTAAATAGTATTAAGTTGAGTTAATGAGCTCAATTCCAGCTTATAGACTAGAAGAACTTAATAAGAGCTTAACACAAGCTTATGAAACAATAACCAACATTTGAACAATTAAGAGCTTATGACAAAGTGTATAAGGGAAAACTTGCTTTCATTAATAGAAACTGATTACATTAAAGTGAAATTGAAAGTACAATACTTGGAAAATGGAAATGGAAAAATAAGCTACTACAAATTTAAGCTAAAACTAGATAAGCTAAATTAATATATATCTGAAAAAAAATCTCTCTTTGTGTGTGAGTGAGGGGGTTTATTTATAGCCTCACCCTGAAGCTTCCAGGTCCAAATTCAGTTACACTCTCCCAATCATCTTTTCCTTTCATTCCCTTCAATCATTGGATCATCACTTAGGGCCGTTAGATTAGATTGAAGGACACACGGATTGCCAACGTGGCATCCGTGTGTCAGAAGCCTTTGTGCTTCTTTTGTGAGTACAATTAGTGCAAATTCTCTGTCCTTGATGTGTTACTTGTCAAACCACGTGTCATTCTTTGTGGGGATTGACCAATAGGAGTCTCTCAATGACGTTTAACCCTGCCAGCTTGTACTTTATCCTTCGAATTACCCTTCTACGTCCTTAATTTACACTTGCCCCTTGTTTTTGACCCTATGGTAAAATCTTGAAGACGATGAATAGTAAATGGGATTACCCGCATTTTTTTATTATTTTTTATCCGTTTGATTATTTGACCGGGGTTGACTTGGGCCTGGTTTATAAGAAATGGGCTAGGTTTGTTTTTGGGTTATAAATAGATAACGAACGTTATCTCTTATACTATAAAGAGATAACGACCGTTAGGGCTTAATGGGCTTTTTATGAATTTTGGTTTATCTTGAGGGATGATTTGGAAATTTGATGGGTTTTGTCTTCTTGTGAGTTGACTAAGGTTGACCAAATGTTGACCAGAGGGTACTTTTGATAGCATTCTCCCGGCTCTTTGCGTGCTCTTCCATTCCCGTGTCCGTGTTTGTCCAATTTTGACTGTTTTCTTGTGATTTTTGCTTTATTCGTACCTACACAATCACAAAGACAAAACAAGCAATATTCAAGCCTTTAAAGCACAATTTTGTCCTTTTAGGGTTTATTTTGATATAAAATAAATATGTGTTTACACACATATCAGACAGCGTTTACGAGGCCTGGGCACGCACCAACGAGCACGATGTGCTCGTTTTTACAGAGTCAGTAACGCACCAACAGCGAGCAATGACTCGTTGTGGTTAGTCTTGGGTTACATGGTCACGTCCATGTTATAGGTCGAGGTCACATCATAATCGGCTCTATAACATTTAACGTGTAATCCTAGTGTTTGCTAGTCCCTAGTGAGCCAACGTAGTGTATCATGTATGTGTATGTTTAGAGTTTTATGAACTCTCTTGGTTCGTTGCAAGTTTTCACGCAGGATCTGTTGTTTACTAGCTTTCTATGCATCGATATCTTATGCATGGTAAGACTCAAGGTTTTTGCATGCGTACGTATGTACGAACCACGCATGGGTTATATGTCGTGTACTTAGCCAAGCAAGGTCGAGGCTTTTACTGTTGATACAACAACAACAACAACTACAAGACCCAAGGATAAAGGGGTGGTTGTTCAGGAGCCAAGTGAGTTTAGAGTTCCACAAGAGATAAAACCTTCAAGTTCTAAAGATAAAGGAAAAGATATTATGATTGAACCTGAAGTTCCTTTGAAGAGAAAAGATCAAATTGCTCTTGATGAACAAATTGCAAGAGATATTCAAGCTAAACTGGATGCTGAATTATTAGAGAGCCAAAAGCTGCAAGAAACAAAAAAGAATAAAGCCAACATAGCATTGGTTGAAGTCAAATGGGAATATACGCAACTATGATGGAGGTTGATAGAGTGCTGGCTGAGAGACCTCTAATCAAAGGAAAGAGAGGAGTTGACAGATGAGGAAAAAGCAAAACTGTTTATGGAACTGATGGAGAAAAGAAGAAAGCATTTTGTTGCACTTAAAGCACAAGAAAAGAGAAACAGACCTCATACTAAGGCATAAAAGAGAACTCAAATGTCTACTTATCTTAAGCACATGGGTAGATATACATACAAATAACTAAAAGGAAAGAGTTTTGATGAAATTCAAAAGTTGTTATGACAAGAAATGAAGAGAGTAATACTTGTAGTCTATGGTTCTGAGGTACAGGAAAACAAAGAAAAGAAGGAAAAAGGTAGGGAGGAAATAGCTAAAGGTAGCAGAAAGAAGATGCTTGGAAGAAAAAGAGCAGTGAAAGAACAGCAGGAAGAATCCTTAAAGAAACAAAAAGTAGAGGAAGAAAAGGAGTCAAAGGAAGTTGAAGAAGATGATGAAGTTGAGCTAAAGAATATTTTGGTAGTTAAAAAGGATGATGATATCGCAATTGATGCTATACCACTTGCTACCAAATTGCCAATGATTATTAAGTATAAACTTCATAAAGAGGGGATGTTAGTACACTATGAATTGATAATAAGCAAATGGGAATTCTAAAAGATACTCTTCAATGAATAAGGAATGCTACAAGGAATAGAGAGAGAAACTTTGAAGCTCTTTGGAGGAAGTGAAGGGAATGTTATCGGGTGACACAAGGCCTAAGATGAATTTGAAAGAAGTACTGTAGTGAGATTTAGAGTTATGTTTGAACCAAACATAAAAAGTGATGTATGGAGAATGTTACAAGGATACAGGTGACTACTTGAAGATGATTGATTCATCTTGAGTTTACGTTGTAAGATTTGTAAGCTCACATTTTTAAATGTTGGTTGAAAGAAGAATCACCACCGTACACCCAATTACCATCCCCAATATGCTCTAACAAAAACGTCAACTGATCATCAAAATGAGATGTGTTTATCATGCTGAAGCTTATGGTAAAGCAGCGAAAAGGAAAATGAAAGGTTTGAATGCATCTTCCTGAAGTGTGATGAAGACTTTTAAAGAAGAAACTTGAAGATTCAGAAGATGAACATCAAGTTTAGGGGAGGATTGTTGGGTCTTAAAAGACTTCATGGATTCTTAGAAGTTACTGCTGCTCAGGTACATAATGGAAATTATGCTAAGTGGTTAGTACTGGTAGTATAATGTTACCACTGCTAGTTACTACTGTTAGTATAGTTTAGTACTGATAGCATAAAGTTACTGCTGTTAGTTGAAGTTAAGACTGCTCAGTGTTGAAGACTAAAATATAAGCTAAGTAGTTAGTGCTGTTAGTAGTAAAAGTTAAGACTGCTAGTACAGGTTACTACTGTTAGTGTATATTAGTACTGCTAGTACTAATATTACTACTGCTTATGTTTATTAGTGCTGCTGGTGGAAAGATTACGACTGTTTGAAGACTTTCTACTGTCAAGAGGATAAAGACGCGTTAAAGAGATAAAGATTGTGTGGAGAACAAGAATATGTGTGAAGATAAGTGTTGAGATATTTTTGTACAAGATATACATGTATTTATTTAGAAGATTACGTTTATGTTTAGAAAAGATTGAGATATCTTAGGAATATATTGTAAGCCGACTAGGACTCCTTAGTCTATAAAAGGAGGCTCTAGGGCATTAGTTGAATATATATCAATAACATATCTTCACAAATACACATACACAGATCCAGAGATTAAGAGTCTTGTAAGCTTCAAGGTTGTGACCCTAGTACTAAGATAGAGTACTCGTATTATTATCATTAATAATATTGAAGCGTTTTGTTACATCGTGTGTTTTGTTCATTCATATCTACTGTTTCATTGATATATCTTCTAGATATTAAAGAGTAGATTCCGCATACTCTTTGATATACACACAAGGTTTCTGCTATTGTTATTTTGGATTTATCCAAGGTAACATACTCTTTACAAGGTAAGGAATCGATCTAGATTTGGGATCAACATGCAACAAGGATTCATTTTCTTATAAATTAATTCTTGTCGATGATTTGAAATCGGAACCAGTAAACAACCATGTTGAAATCAATACTGAATTACGATTGGAAAACGTTGTTCGCATAAGTAATAACACCACACCAGTTGAGTCTGATAAATGCTTAAAGACAACAATAAGAAAAGATTCATATGTGTCGTTTGGCATTCCCTTTGACCCTAAGCTGTTTTATAAGGATGGTGCTTACACATGAAGATTACGAAGGCCAAGGTACGTTTTTTTTACTTTACTAAGAAAAATTGGTCTCCAAAGATGAATACGGCATATTGACTAAACTCATATACGTCGTATCCACTATTTTTAACCAAAACTGACTTAATCAACAACTTTGCCCAATACGGCGTATTGGACAATTCCCAATACGGCGTATCGAGTTTGTGTATAAAAACCCAGCTGATACGCCAGATAAAACTTTTACACACATACTTTTTTACCACACCCTAAAAAAATTCTCAGAGATTAATTCCTAAGTATTGTGTTTCATCATTTTTCAAACTCTAATCATAAGGTATGATCGAATTGTTTACTCTACTCTCTTATTTTTAAAAATAGATTAGGGTTAGGGTTTAGATTTCGATTAAGGGGTTTTTGCAATTTGCCGTAATGCCCCTTTATGCTTACCCATTTCCCGGGACTGATGATTGCTGGTTTGAAAAATTAATTTAAATGGGTTAAACGGGTAGAAATGGGAAACACATTTCAATTTTAACTGCAACTTCGATACGACGTATCCAGTAAAATTAATACGCCGTATCAAGCACTTTTACCCAAAATTTAAACCCAATACGACGTATCCATTAATCTAGATATGACGTACTGAATTTCTTTCAAGACAAGAAGCCCATAAACCTTATACGCCGTATCTAGTTTTATGTATTGAACCAATACACCGTATTGCATATACCTCATATGTAGTTATTTCTATACGACGTATCAGCCCTAAAATACTTTGTATTGATACCCAACGGATACGGAGTGTTCCCATGAAACTGTATACAATGTATCACATCCCAACATGCTGCATTTACCCCTAGATTAGAATGTAAAATTTTATATAACATGTGTAGTGATTTGGTTTAACTAGCTGATATGACACCCTTACCACCCAGAGATCAAAGACATTTATGGCTTCGGTACCAAGTAAAAGAGTA
>BQNB010030507.1:0-24538 GCA_026074375.1 Tanacetum coccineum
AAGAAATGTGTATTTATCTCACCTTCATTTCTTTCTTTCTTATCTTTAAGTCCGCTTCTACCTTATGGAGATGGATTGTATGCTTTCAACCTCTGAATGGTTAATGTGTGAAGTATGTGCATACGTGATAAGTTGTTGCTGATTCCTTGCATGTTCCCCTGAACGGATATTCATCAAGACAGAAGCAATTCTATTTGATGTGATTGGCTTCTTCTTTTGTTTCTTCTACTTCTTTGGTTTTCATCTACTTCTACTTCTTCTTCTACTTCTTCTTCTTCTATGAATCTATATCACAGATTTAGAATCTGCTTACAATACGGATGCTGGTTTCGGGGGAAGCTGATTCATAAACTTCGACAAAAAGAAGTAGATGAAGAAAGCTGATTGAAGACATGCAGTATGAACTGGGGGAAGCTAACTCAGTTTATACAAATTACATTGTACCATTTGCAAGTAATGGAAAGATTCAAGCTGGAGCACTTATATTTGTACTTGTAGGATATATTGTAAGTAATTCCATATGCCACCACATTGGGGGAAGATTGTTAGGATTAAAAATGTGGTGTCTATATGAAAATTACATTAGTTTCTATATAGTCTAAAACACAAGGACTAGAAATATAATTAGCCTAAAGATGGCTTGTGTTTAGTCTATAAATACCCTCTATAATCTTCATTAGAGGGGTGAACCAATATTCGTTAGAGGGGTGAACCTCACAATTGTAATTTCACTAATCAATTAATAATAACTACTTTCTCTCTCTAAAATGACTTTTATATATTTCCATCATCCCTGACCTCCCGAGATCGTGAATCGAGAAACCTTACAATATGTAACATTCTTATTCCCATCCCCCCACTTAAATTATACAACGTCCTCGTTGTATAGATAAAATATTAAAACAAGAAATTAAAAGAATTAGAACGAGAAACTCACTTGATGTTTTGCTCGGTAGATTCTCCAAGTTGAGTTTATGAGCAAGAATGTGTGTTGTAAATGTGTCTGGATACCAACATGACTACAACACACATAGGATTCTAGATGATCGATACTTCACCAACTTTGTCGATTTCTTTTCCAGCGAGGTCTTATGCAAAATATAGGAAAAACATGCAAAATCCTATCTCGGGTATCCTACGGTTAATAAATAATAAAAATAATAATCTGTACAGGCAGTCAATACGTCGTATAGAAAGATCTGTAAAAAGTATCAATACGATTCAGTCTGTCAAATATGCCGTATCATGTACATGAATACGCCGTATAGACAGATCTAACGATAAAGTTTAGTGCAGAAAAATAAAGGACTGATAACGTCTAAACATTCAATACGCTGTATGGTATGGAGCGGATACGCCATGTTGATGTCTAGGAAGACAGACTTAATAAAAATAGATAAAAATTGTCCGGGTTATCTCCCGGGAAGCACTTTTCTTTCAGCTAGTCATTAAGTTAGACTTTTTCTTCATATTCTTTCTACTTCATCTCAGGCACACTTATGTGCCCGCGTGTGAGCCATTCTTCTATTTTCGCATCTTGGATATATTCGTGTCCTAAGTTCAAGACTCCCTTGTAGAAACTTTTGAGCTTCTGGTACGGATGTGAGATTCCATTCAGCTTATCATGCACACTCACCTTTAGTATTGGGCATTGGATAGATGTTTAAACCTTGGATGTGATTGCGCCATTTGGTAAGTCACGTTATCATTACCATTGTGGATAGTGATTAATCCATCAAACCTTCTTGCTACACACACATGAAGCTTTGCAGAATGGTTCTCCAACAATGACATCTCCCATGTCTTGATCTTGGTAGCCATCCATATTTTCCACTACTACAAAATAACTTACAACAGAAAAATTTCTGACAAATATAGGTATATTCATAAAAGCTCCAACTACGTTCTTTCCTTTGTATTCAAATTTGTCCTTCATTATAGAATTGTAGAACTCTCTAGACATCACATTAATGGAAAAAGGTAGGAAAAAATTAGCATTAACATGTTCAAAACCTATCATGCATGAAAATCTCAAGTTGTAGGCACAATCAATATTGATATTCTGGTCAATGTCACAAAAACTAGGGTACTCATCAAAACTTTCATTATTCCTAGTCTTGATTATGTCAATCATGGGCTCATTAATTACCTCACCTTCCTCAATGGTGGGCATCAAATCATCAACTTGATCTCTCCTAAGTTTTAATTGTACATTAAGATCATTTAATTCGATGTAATCTCCATATAAATGGTCTAATGATCTATTTAACACCAAAGTCTCTCCTATTAGCCTAGATTCTAATTCAGGTTCCACACGTTCTCTTAAACCTAACATGTAGACCCTCTTAATCAAACTACTAGCAGGTTTCATACTTTTAAAAATAATTTTATCATCCCCTACCCTTAAAGTAATCTTTATTTTAAACACATCAATCTTAGCGTGGGCGGTAGACAAAAATGGTCTTTCAAGGATCAAAGGCACTTTGACATCCTAGGGAATATCTAGTATTATGAAGTCTATAGGGAAAATAAACTTACCAATCCCTACTAGTACATTCTCAGCTATTCCCTTTGAATATTTCACCGTCCTATCTACTAATTCAACCGTCAACTTAGTGTGAGAGGCATGACACTTACGCTAGCTCCTAAGTTAGCAAGGGCATTATCAAAGCAAACATTACTAATATAGCATGGTAAAGTGAGACTTCCTAGGTATTTCTCCTTTTAGGTATGGAATTGTCGATATGTAAAGCTCCATATGAGTTAGCTTCCAAGAATTGTGGTCCATACGATCCCTTCTTCTCATCACAGTAACAATCATTCAAATGACTTAGAAATGTAATAGTCATTCGTCTTGACTCGAACATCAGCTTACTATTCTGTTAGGCCGATACAACGTATTGGGATAATCTGATATGGCGTATCGGTGTCATATTAGCTTCAACAGTAGTCGAGATCGACTTGACATGACCCCTAGGGTTTGTTTCAGTAGAGCTAGGTAGACTTCTAAATCCTCTTTCCTGTAGTACCGTGCTCATTTGCCCGATTTGAATCTCCAAAGTTTTAATCAACGCTCCTTGGTTTCTGATGACAGCGTCAGTGGAAGCTCGAATTTCCTTGATCAAGTTGTAGTTTTATTCATGTATCTTTAATGATTCACTCATAAATTTGCTTAGTGATTCTTCCATTGATTGTCTTCATTCTTGATGCAAAGGATTTGCATTGTTTCTTTGGTAGAATCCCAGAGCTGCTGCTCTATATTGCCCTCCTTGTTGGAAGGGTGCACCAAACTGAGTATAATAAGCTTCTTCAAGGGTTTTACCTTCTTCTTTGAGTGGACAATTTTTGGTGTAGTGGTGTCCTTTACATTGTTTACATCCCACCTGGGCAGCATAAACCTTTTTATTTACCTTCTTGATTTCTCTTCTAAGATTGTTGAGTTGTGCTTGAATTGCAGCCAATCCATCAAAAGTTTCAGTACTTCTTGTCCTAGATGTTGCATTGTGCCATTTTTAAGAATATTCTGCCATCTCTTAGATGGCTACTTTTGCATCGGCAGCTGTCTTAGTTGGTATGGCACCTTTTGAATCAAGAATTTGTCTAGTTGGAACATCTAATCCATTGTAAAACAAGATCACCTCCTGCATCTCTGTCAAGTAGTGTTGAGGGCACCTCATCAGGAGTTCTTTAAATCTCTCCCATGCTTGGTAAAGGGTTTCATCGGGTTCTTACTAAAAGTTGTTGATCTCCTCTATTTTCTTTGCAGCTCAAGCAGATGGGCAATACGTGCTTTGAAACTTTGTCTTTAGATCTTCCCAAGTTTTAATCGAACCAGGCAGTTTGTTTCTTAGCCAACGACTCGCGACTCCAGTTAGGGACATAGGGAAGACTCGGAGCATTATTTGATCTTGAGTAATTAGGAACATGAAATAAGTCAACAATCTCTAGAACTTTCTCAATGTGTTCGTTCGCATCTTCATGATCCGAACCGCAGAAGGTGTTGTCTCGTAGTTCCTTAAGAAATTGGCTTTTTTGTTCAAAGTGATCTTTGTCATATCGATTTTAGGCCCAGCAATGCCCGATCCATAGTTAGCTCGGGTTTTGCTCATGTATTGGTCCATGGTTTCCACCATTATTTCTGTAAATTCTTCCTCGGAATTCTCTTCTAGATCAAAAAATAGATTGTATTCAGGCAATCTTGATTCGTCAAGACTTAGTGTCTTGAAAAGCTTCCTAGATGATCGAAATTCTCGTTCTGGCTCCTTGAAAGGCGTTAATAGTTCCTTTGTTGAACTCCTTGTCATGCACTATCTGAAACAGAGGATAAACAATCAGTAGGATAGGCTCAAAAGAGAGAAAACACAGAAATACAAAAATCGAATGCGAAAAACCAGCTTCTATTACTGTATCAGACGATCAATACGCCGTATTTAATTGATGTGAATACGCCGTATCAATTTGTTGAATGAATATGCTTATTGGATATAAAATTTGGATACATTGTATTCAATGGAAGTGGATACGCCATATCGGGTTATCGACCAGAATAGTGCTTAGATAACAAATTAAAGCACACACACAAACAAATAAACAGTTATACAAGCAAATACACAAATATCTAGAATTTTACAAAAATTTACACTAATCTAAATTACATTAATCCTAAGGGTTAAGTTAATCTAATGTTAAAAACAAAAATAATTAAAAAAATAAAATTTAAAATTTCACTCCCCGGCAACGGCGCCAAAAACTTAATTGTGTCGTTGTGAGGTTATTATTTTATGATAGTTCAAGTTTTAAATTTATATTTTGCCGACTTTACCTAAAATAACACGTTAACGGGCAGTGTACCCGGTCAAATGGAGTTTCATGGTAAGTAGGGTGTCGATCACTAAGAGCGGGAACTAATCTTTTTATTTTATCAATATTTTGGTTAACTAAACTAAGTTAATTTAAACTATGTTAATTCTATTATATGTTAAACCTATTGCTAAACCTATGTTAATCCTAATTCTAATGGATAAGTGGGGTTTCAGCCTAAGAGACTGGCACATGTTTGTGGTAACTTAGATCAATTTAAGATACAAAAACACACGTAAGAAAACAGACAAAAGATAGAAGAGCGGTCTAGTCAAATAAAAGAAAACTGCATTAACCATGATTAATCCAATTAGAACGTTGGTTTATTTATTTAGTGCAAAAAATAGTTATCTCGAGGCGGCATATCATTCTTTAGACTTAGGCATTACTTCTTCCTAATACCTAGACACATAGAATTGTGTCACAATTAAACGCATCAGCATAAACCATCCTATTTGGTGATTATAATCTATCTTACGGATTAAAGCAATGGTGATCTTGTTAAACCCTAGCTCATAGAGACTTTACCCACTTACTGCTTAATGGCAATTTATATACTAGTAGTCCACTGGCCAAGTCTTTACCAATTGATTAAGAACGTACTCGTTGATCCCAAGGGTCACCTGCCGGTCCAACTAAGCTCACTAATCTAAAGGCGAAGATAGGTCATTATTTGTGATCCTATTGGTCTAGATATATAAATCACTATATGGAGAGCCATCCTGGCATCTAGCTAACGTGGTCGGTATCACTAGATCCAGTTGAATGATAGGTCGCATACAAAAGCACGTAAACAAGTATAAATTGATAAACATAAACAAGCAATCAACGATAAATTAAGCATTCGAGATAAACAAACCAAACATTCAAATCTTCATAATAATGGCTAATACCCAAGGGTATTAGCCCTCAAACGTCATAATCAATACAAGAGTAATAATCCAACCAAGGTAAACTAACCGAGTTAAACAAATGATACCAAAAATCGAATGATTACTAGAGTATAGGAGATTACAAAGTGTTTCCTATGGAATTGATAGCTTTGTTTGACCTTTTCTGCTCTTCTTGTCTTTTGAAAATCGACTTTTGTGGTTAAGGTATCAAAAATATGATCAAGCACACTGAAAACCCGTTTTTAGGTTTTCTATTTATAGGGTCTAGAATTTGGTCGATACGGTGTATCGAGTGACTTGGATACGGCGTATCGGGGGGTTTCTTGGAGTAGGAACCACGTTAGATATCTTCCAGAATATTTTATTACTTTAAATTGAATACGGCGTATAGACTCCTTTTGGATACGACGTATTGATCTTTATTCCTTCGTGGTCTTTTGTGAAGTGCAGGCACAGATACAGATACGTCGTATCTTCCTTGATGGATACGGCGTATAGGATGTCAGAGTCAGTTTCTTCAAATGTCTTTATTTAAGCTCCAGAACGCGTGCTTTTTTGCTAATCTTCACCAAGTACTCTATAATTACTGCAATTCTCAAATATAAACAATTAAGTAACATTACTTGCAATAATTATACAAAATGGGTTATTTACATGGGATAAATAATGTTGTAGTAGTGACTTTATTTGATGTCATCAAATATCCCCCCACTTGAATCCTACTTGTCCTCAAGTAGCCTTTAGAAGTTTATGAAAATGTATCCCTAAGGATTTTTCCGTTAAACATTTATTTGATCAATTACAAGTACACAACCAAACACCTCACGAATTAGGAAGATGAAAACACTCAAATCACTCAACTAATCTATGTGGTAACATGTAACTAAGTCGCTCAATTAGTCAGTAGTGACGATTATTCTATCATAGGCTTGGCTAGGATACACATCTCCACCACTAGAGCTAAGGAGTAACAAGTTTATAAAGGTAAAATGGGTTTTTATAATAAGGCTTAGGGTTGATCATTCTAACAATCTTTCACCAAAAGTACCACACCAATAAGGCAGTTGAATCACACATACATGGCCGTAACGACAGAATAGACATATGTGTTCGATCACATCCTAATTCAAGTTTAACCAAGGGTTAGGATGAAGAATGATATAGGGTAGGGATCTTCTAACTTTCACCAAAAGTAATAAACTAACAAGTCAGCTGAATCACGCATACATGGCCGTAACAACGAAATAGACATGCATGACTCGATCACATCCTCATTCGAGTAAAACCCAAGGTTAATGATTAGAAAAGGAAATGAATTGTTGTTGAATAAAATTCACGAAACAAATAGATTAAGTCCAGACAGATAAGGTACAAGTTGCAAGACACTTTTTCCCGACCGTTACCATGATCAAGACACAACTATATACACAAACGTCTTGATCATAGATCAAAAACAACAACCTAAGTTGGCGTTCCTGTAACGGTCAACTTCCCAATCATCCCATACTTTACATACTTTTACAAAGGCAAGTGGCGATATCTACCACTTTATACAAAACTTTACATCGTTGATTTTTAACCATCCATCAACGAATAATCGATCCTTCAAATAATTCCATTGGTTTAAGCTTTAACGAACCGACTATCTTCAAGCTTTCCTCCTCTCTTTTTTGCAATTTTTCTAATTTTTTTGATTTTTTTAATCATACATAACTACGAATCTCGATGTAATTTCATCATCTTCACTATCATAATAACTCCGGATAATTTCCTCCATGATTCTTCATTCTTCGGACGTACCAATAATTGTGATGGTAGTAAAAATACATGAGTTTTGACTACTTTTTACATTCCCATTGCAATGTGCAAATTTCCCAACCATACCAGAGATAGAAAATGACACAAGACTCAGGAAATACATACTTTACACTTTAAGCAACTAGCAACTGATAAATAGACTTAATTTAACAGGGTAGGCTAAGGTGTAAAGGTGTAACAAAACAAATAGTTGGTGTTATCCTAAAGGATTTGCTCTACAGGTTTTTCTAGGGGTATCTTACTCTTAAAATAAGAGTAAACAAAAGGTTTATATGGGGGTTAACTAACCAGTGTAGTTAGTCAATAAAACAACATATAAAGGCTTTTTGGGTGTAATCCTAGAAATTTACCAATTTAAACAAGTTACTCCATCTAAATCCATAGTACTCATTATTGTGGTCTCGAATAGATATATCAAGCCAAGTTCTAAAGTCCACAACATCACCGGCACACTCATATTTTTGTGGGATTTGGGTAAACATTCGGAAACGGATAAGGCTAAATCCTTACAATATCTAATAAGGGTTATGTGTGCAGGTTTTGTAACTAGTAATTTCACAACAGTATGCTTTGAAAAAAAAATTAAGCATAACTTAAGCATTTTAATGTGAAAAATAGGACAAGTAACGTTCTAATTCCCATCCCCTCACGTAAGTTATACAACGTACTCGTTGTATAGATAAAACATTAAAACGGGAAATTAAAAGAATTAGAACGAGAAACTCCCCTGATGTTTTGCTCGGTAGATTCTCCAAGTTGAGTTTATGAGCAAGAATGTGTGTTGTAAATGTGTCTGGATTTCAGCATGACTACAACACACATAGGATTCCATATGATTGATACTTCACCAACTTCGTCAATTTCTTTTCCAGCGAGGTCCTGTGCAAAATATAGGAAAAACATACAAAATCCTATCTCGGGTATCCTACGGTTAATAAAATAATAAAACAAACTGTACAGGGGACCAATACACCATGTCCATAAACTGGAATACGCCGTATAGAGAAACCTGTAAAAAGTATCAATACGGGTCAGTCTGCTGAATACGCCGTATCATGTGCATGAATACGCCGTATAGACAAAAGTGACAATAAAGTTTTTAAATGCAGAAAAATAAAGAACCGATAACGTCTAGACATTCAATACATCGTATGGTATGGAGCGGATACGCCGTATTGATGTCTGGGAAGACAGACTCAATAAAAATAAATAACAATCTGGGTTGTCTCCCGGGAAGCACTTTTCTTTCAGCTAGTCTTTAAGTTAGACTTTTTCTTCAGCTTCTTTTACTCGGTGCGTGTTACCATCCATCCTTCGTCCATCATGAGAATGATTTCTTGGTATGCGTGGATTGCTTCTTTTCTTGTACTCATCAAATCATCGTATTCATTTTCTTTTACAACAACATACTCTTCGTCATCCCCGAATGAATACTTGATCGTCTCAAATCTTCTTATATTGCAAACCGGCCGCTCTTGATCATCAAATAATTCACATCTTTCTTCATCTTCATGTTGCATCTCATATTCTCTTTCTTCATGATCACGGTTGGTATTCTCCAAGTTGTCCCATCTTTTCCAACCATTATTATGTGATTCATCATCATCGTCAATCATTCCTTCCATGATGGCTTTATTTTTTAAAGCTTCATCTTTAAGTTTACCATCCTTCAAAGCTTCGTACCATTCTAAATCTTGGTAACGGAGTGTGTTTCCAACTATGTAAGCTCCAAGCAAGTTCCTTCCGTTACAATATCTATCATCTTTCCAGCTACAGGTTGGCCATTCCGAACATCCATTTTTATAATTAAAAGGCTCACAATGATGTCTAACTCAAGTGGGTTCTTCCCATGCTCCATTATCCCTCCATGGTCTTTCATGCACCCATGGCACATCTTCATTCCATTCATAAATCCAGTCATCCTTATAATCTTCGTAAGTTTTAAATCCCTCAATATTTTTGCTAAGCACATCTAGATCAATTTGTAAAAGATAATTAAACTCCTTGAAGGCCCTACACATAGGTGTCTCAAAGTCAAATACATTAGTGTCGATCCTAAATATTTCAGCAACTTCATCTTCATCATCAGAATCTGAGGATTCTTCGTCGGTGAGTTCAACTTCATCATCACCTCTACCCCCAATAAATCCATAATGCATTCTTTGTATAATGATCCATTGTCTTGTGGTTATAGAATTTTGAAGCTAACCATCTAGTAAATTCGACATTAGATGGATCATACTCCATATCATCACCAGATCCATGTGTCATTTGTTGTTCTGAATCATCTTCTTCATTTAAGTCACATGGAATGTTAGCAAGTCCAGAAATTTCTATCTCATAGGTAAACAAATCATCATCCATTATGCTCATCCGGTTGAACTCTTTGTGAAAAGCGAACGAATCATCACCGATCTTAAGAGATTCAAGTTTCTCGAACTCCTCCTTGATTACCTTCATCATTGTTACTAAAAATAACTAGAAAATTATTAGTAGAACCAGTTAGAAAAAGGCGTGTATAAAATTTTAAGCTTTAAGTTCGAGTATGAAAAACTCCTTTGTCACTGTATCAGACGTTCGATACGCCGTATTCAATTGTTCTAAATACGCCTTATTAATCAGTTGAATGAATACGTTGTATTGGATAAGAAAGTTAGATACGCCGTATTCAATAGAAGTGGATATGCCGTATCAGGTTATCGACCAAAACAGTGTATAGAAAACAATTAAACACACAAAACAATTAAACAAATATACAAGCAAATACACAAATATACAGATTTTACAAAATTTTACACTAATCTAAATTACACTAATCCTAGGGGTTAGATCTAATCTAATGCTAATAACCAAAATATCAAATAAAAATTAAGATAAAAATTTCACTCCCTAACAACGGCGCCAAAAACTTGATGTGATGTCGTGTAGGGTTGTAGTTTATGATAGTTTAAGTTTTAAATTTATATTTTGCCGACTTTACCTAAAACAACACTTTAACGGGCAGTGTACCCAGTTAGATGGAGTTTCGTGGTAACTAGGGTGTCGATCACTAACAGAGAGAACTAATCTTTTGTTTTATCAATATTTTGGTTAACTAAACTAAGTTAATTTAAACTATTTTAATTCTATTCTATGTTAAACCTATGCTAAACCTATGTTAATCCTAATTCTAACGGATAAAAGAGGGGGGTTCAGCCTGAGAGACTGGCACAGGTTTGTGGTGACTTAGATCTACTTAAGACACAATAACACACACAAGCAGACATATAAAAGATAGAAGAGCAGTCTAGCCAAATATAAGAAAACTGTATTAACCATGATTAATTCAATTAGAAAGTTGTTTTGTTTATTTAGTGCAATGAATACTTATCTCGAGGTGGCATATCATTCTTAAGACTTAGGCGTTACTTCTTCCTAAGACCTAGACATGTAGAATTCTGTCACAATTAAACGCATCCGCAGAAAAGTATCCTATTTGGTGATTATAATCTATCTTAGGGATTAAAGCAATGGTGATCTAGTTAAACCCTATCTCATGGAGACTTTACCCACTTACTGCTTAATGGCAATTTATATACTAGTAGTCCACTAGTCAAGTCTTTACCAATTGATTAAAAACACAGTCATTGATCCCAAGGGTCACCTCCCGGTCCAACTAAGCTCACTAAACTAAAGGCGAAGATAAGTCATTATTTGTGATCCTATTGGTTTAGATATATAAATCACTATATGGAGAGCCATCCCGGCATCTAGCTAACGTGGTCAGTATCACTAGATTCAGTCGAATGATAGGTCGCATACATAAGCACGTAAACAAGTATAAATTGATAAAAATACACAAGCAATCAATGATAAATTAAGCATTAGAGATAAACAAACCAAACATTCAAATCTTCATAATAATGGCTAATACCCAAGGGTATTAGCCCTCAAACGTCATAATCAATACAAGAGTAATAATCCAACCAAGATAAACTAACCGAGTTAAATGAATGATACCAAAAATCAAACGATTACTAGAGTATAGGAGATTACAAAGTGTTTCCTATGGAATTGATAGTTTTGCTTGACCTCTTCTGCTATTCTTGTCTTTTGAAAATCGACTTTTGTGGTTAATGTATCGAAAATATGATCAAGCACACTAAAAACCCGTTTTTAAGTTTTCTATTTAAAGGGTCTGGAATTTGGTCGATACGGCGTAGAATTTGGTCGATACGGCGTATCGAGTGACTTGTATATGGCGTATCAGGGGTTTCTTGGAGTAAGGACCACGTTCGATATCTTCAAGAATATTTTATTACTTTAAATTGAATACGGCGTATAGACTCCTTCTGGATACGACGTATCGATCTTTATTCTTTCATGGTCTTTTGTGAAGTGCAGGCACAGATACACCGTATCTTCCTTGATGGATACGGCGTATAGGATGTCAGAGTCATTTTCTTCAAATGCTGCCTTTATAAACTAATCTTTTCACAAAGTAACTCTATAATTACTGTAATTCTCAAATAGAAACGATTAAGTAAAAATTCTTGCAATAATTATACAAAATGGGTTATTTACATGGGATAAATGATGCTATAAAAGTGACGTTATTTGATGTCATCAACCATGAAAAGGAGGAAGTGGTATGCAACAGATCAGAAGCAGACTCGCATCATGATTAAAGACATTAATCAATAGTTGTTGTATAGAAGGATTATGAGGAGATTAGAGAAGTTTGTTGGTGGAAGTGATTATGGGACTGACTACAGGCTATTGCAGCGGACAGTATGACTCTGTCATATTCTGTTTTACTCATTCAGGTCATATCTCATAAAACAAATCTTGTGAATATGTACATTAGTAGTGTAGACTAGAAAAATAGGCTAATATAAATAGTGCTTGAGTATAAATTTTCAAGAATTTTTTTGTAAATTCAAAATCTTTCAAATTAATGTACTAAGCACTATCTTATATATCCCTTAATAATTGAGAGGGAGCTTTAAAATGTTCCAAATAAGGCATAATAATTATAAGAACATTCTTCTCCCCAAACAGTTTTCAAACATATTTAAATCAATTGATATCCAAAATATCAAGAGATTTGACATTTTTGATAAGGGAAGAAAATGTGATTAAAATATAAGGCTTATAATGTGATCTAAGTGACTCATGTGCAGCTACTCCCTCGTATGTGTAAAACATTTTTGTATATCGATGCACATATGAAGAGGAAGCAATTTTGAAAGTAAAAACTATCGAGGTACAAATGTTTTGATATTTATATCACAAGTAACCTGATTGAGTTTTTCCAAAATGATTTTAAGGCAATGAGAGCAATACCCAAAGACCAACCATGCACTTACTTTTATCGGAGTTATAAGGTGGTTAATTATATGTATTTGTTCCCATGATCCAGCCAGAACCAGAGGGATCTACCCAGGGACATTCCATTAGATAGAATAGAAGTCCTTAGGTATGATACAAAAGGAGTAAAAGTAAGAAAGGGATAATGCAGACTAAGGCAGAGCTGACACGGGAACAAACCCAACAAGGTGTTAGTGATGAAGTCTTGGTAAGCATTAAAGGGTTTGAAGAATGAAAAAGAAATTGTATGGATAAAGGGTGTAAAGAAAGAAGCCCTCCATACACTTAGGCAGAAATCGGGTCAATACATATGCTATCGGAAACACTAAGCTATTGTCTGGTATTGAAGATAGATATCATGGACCCAGTGATGCAATGCACAACCCTCCCTAGCTACTCAAAGTCTCTCAAAAGACTCTTGTTTCATTTCTCACAGAGATAAACGTGTTTCTATCGACTCTCTGACTCCGAGTTAGTTGATATTAAAAAGGTGATAGGCTGCTCCAGCCTCCGATTACTAAAACCAAAATGCACTATTGAGTCTAGAGCCATAAAGAGACCATCCATAAATCTCACTAGGACACTAATCTAAAGTATATTTGTTTTTCATACACTGCAAAAATAAGAAATATCTTAAGAGTCCTACACATTATCCTTGTGATATTGCCAGAACATAAAAGTAATACTAAAGTATTCACTATAACGATGGAATTCCTTCTAGAGCCAACATCACACAAGCTCTACGATAAGTGACTTATGAGATCATAAATGGATCAAACTTATGACACTGGATATCGATTCGGTCTAGACTATGAATTGACGGTTGACGAATTTTGAAATGCATAAAACTCTCGATGTGTTGCAAAACCACTTTAGCAAGTGACACATCGATTGATTTTCAAATTAATTTTTGATTCAATTAGTAAGACAGTAACTTATTAGTTCACTCATACCGTGTTGTCTGCTTTGAGAAACTTCAATAATAAGAACGGCTAGTGCAGCTGTAAAACCCTGTCAAGGAGATTCTTTTGAATTCTACTTGATCACAGGCAGTATTTATATTGGATAATGGCGAACCGTAGTTATTGCAACTATATTTTACGAAGTGCAAAGACCACTTTTCCGTCCTTCAAACCGTTGATTATCACTAACCTAAACCTACAAGTATTCCTGATAGTGGCAACAACTAGTCCAAGATGATTTAGATTCATTGCCACATGCTCATACCCGATCGACATTTGTAAAGACATTATGAAAGCTCAAGTACATGTTTCAAAAGACTTTCGCTACTCTGATACTGCATGTCTTCCTTGAAGTCACAAAGTGTTAAAGTTAAAGAATTTCAAGAAAGAGGATTATACAAGCTTTCAAGATGAAGAAAGGTGTGAACATGTCAGTCCAAAGGTCATAAGATCACAAGAAGGCAAAAGATTACAAGATGATAAAAAGAGCTGATGTATGGCTGACGATCTCAAGAAGCTCAAGATCACATATAAGTCAAGCTAAAGGAACAAGCTCAAGCCTAAAGTCAAAAGATCACTACACATATCATAAGATAAAGATCAAAGTTCAAGACTACAAGCAAGATTGAAGACATTCTTAGAATGCTAGCTTAAGATTTTGTAAATTAGAGTGACCTCCCTTAGGGGGAGATTGTTAAAAATTGAGAAAAAACTTGGTTACTCCTAAATATGTATCTCGTAGGTCTTAGATAATATTTGGAACTTATGTAAGCTAATCGGGCCAAGCCCATAGAAAGCCCATTGGTAGCTACTCCCCCGGCCTGACGCCTAACCTCATATAATACCACTCTCCATGCCTTGGAGATGGTGTTGGTCATTTCATTAATATAATATTCTCTCTTTTGTTTCTGTCTCTAGAAGTGTCCAACCACTATTTCTCTTTCTAAGATTTATTGCTTTGATTGTGTGTGTGATTAGATAACTAGTATTCTACAATCTTAAACTTTGAAACTGTAAGAGAGGCCATACAATTTGAAAAGGTAAAACATAGACCTAAGTGTGGGCATTCATTTCAAATCCATACATTAAGAAACAAGTGAGATATAGCCATTTAAAGTCAAGTGATTTTCTAGACAGGACACTATATTTTCTGCCTTAGTGTAAAAGTGTAATACTTGTTATTTATAAGTGTTTTTACATGGTAAAGGAATTTAAAACTTCATTACAAGTGTGTTGGGGTGTGATAAAACTTTATAAAACTCATATGCATATACCACATGTCACATTGTACCTAAGGCATCTTAATTATTTAGGTCGCGGTTAGGATCTGTTGTTCGTTAAACTTGTGTAGTATTCCCGTTGTATCACTTCATTGAGGTGAGTTTCATAGCCTCATTTTTACTCGTTAGGAAATACTTTGCGGTAAGAATACATTGCTCGTTTTTACTTATGGACACAAGTACTTTAAACTTTTACGTATTGCCTAAGTTACCATTGCTATAAAGTTCCTACAATCATGAACCATTAATTGCTTTATAAGCACGAATGTTGTGAATAGATCTATTGGGGTTGATACCTTCGTACGAGTAAGTAGCGCTTACTTGATTACCATGTCAAACGGACGCATTTCATTTGAGGAGTACTTGGGTGTTTTGGCAAGACAAAGAATATCGGGGCAACAACTTGTAACAACATAAACATCAGTTAATGCTTCAATGTCATGAGCTTAGTGCAATAGCAATACTTTTCCGTATATTATATTTATTACAATTGTGACTTGAAATCTTGTGGTTCATGTTACCTTTTAATTACTTAAACCTATGATCTCACCAACTTTATGTGACTTTTAGCGTGTATTTCTCATGTCCATAACTTGCAGGTTCATAACTTGCATGGTCTCGGTTAGCACTTTGAAGTTTATCTTGTTAATATTCACCATGGCGGTTGGTCACATTGGAGTTTTCTTGAGTAACTTTTATCCTTATGTTGTATTCAAACTGTATCTATAAGTTTTTGATGTGAAACATTGGGAATTGTCTTGCTGGAGAACCTTATTTATGTAAATGAATCAAGCGATGTATTTTAAACGACCCATGTATAGGTCGTTCTTTATATCTTGTGTTCTTTGTGCTATGAAGTCATACCCCGGTTACCTTCCGCTATGATATTTTTGAGGTGTGACAAGTATATATGTATTTTTGAAGTTTTAAAATGATATATATGAAATTCCACCTTAAAAGTATTTAAAATGTATCAGATTACGTATTAAAACATTTAATGAAACTGAAAATCAAATAATTTTTTTTAAATCATGTATGGTTCCAGACTTCAAGTAACTTAAGCCAAACAACATATGACGACTTTATTTTAAACATAAGTCAACTATTTTATAGCATATTATAAAACCTTACATTTACCAGGAACTTTGACTCGACAAATGCTGGCCCAACCCACTCTAGACCTGCCCGAACCAACCCGATCCACCCACATCACATATAATACTCACCCACCTTCGACCCTAATCCTTAGCCCGTTTTATATCCGACCCTATCAGACCTGTGTTTTTTATTTACTTTTAATGTTAATGAGCCGTTGCATAGAAAATTTTATATCCGTCTCATGTTTTTTATTTAGTGTTTTTTCCCGACCCACTCATTGTTAATAGCCAATACATGCCAATCAGATATAACACATGGGGGGTACTTGTCTATTACCCAAATCAGATATACCACATTCCCATTCCCAGATCTATTATCACATACCCCAAAATCCTATTCATTAAAAAAACTCTTATCACAAGATTTTCGTCTTCTAATTTAGGGTTTTTCAAGTTTCGTTCGATTACAGTAGAGGTGATGGTTGTGGATTACTGATATTTGTGGAAATTTGTTATTGTGTTTTAGGGTTTGCAAACCTTAGAAATTCATAGGTAAATCACACATCATTGTTTTGTGATGTGTGTGAAGTGAATTTTACCGCCTCACCGCCTGCCCACAACTCACTTTGATGCCACCGATCTCTTCGTTTCCGCTGACCATGGTATGTGGCATTGGTGATCGGTTGGTGACGTTGGTGAGCTTAGGTGGGTTGTTTTGTTTTCTGGGTGTTCTGATTTGTTGGGGATTTGTTTATTTCAAGAAGTTAGCTTAACATTTAGGTAAGTAATTCAGTAATAGGTTTAATAATTACCTTATTTATGCCAATTATCTCATTGGCATGTGATTATTTATGGTGTTTTTGTTTCTGGGTGTCTTTTGTTTTTTTCATAAAAATGTTATCTTGATTCATGATTATGGATTAATGATGTTAAGGTTATGTACGTATATCTTACTTTTGCACAAAAATGTAACCTTGATTAGGGATCTTAAATTAGTACTTTGAAGGTTATATGGGTATGTTTTGTTCTGCATAAAAATGTGATCTTGATTCGTGATTACGGATTAATACTTTGAAGGCTATATGGACATTTTTGTTTTTACTTAAAAATGTGATATTGATGTTATAGTTTTTGTTTATATTAAGTTCTTTTGAGGAATCAAAATGAAAGGAATAGATTGAATAACTAGAGTCAGTCAGGTTAAATAGGCAATACTTTATACTTAGTTAATGTCATATAATTAACATAATATGAAACTATCATGAGCTGATATCTTAAATATTTATATTGATGAAGAACATCATATGCACATTATATGAACATGAAGACCGTGATGTGAACTTATATTTTGTGTATTGCTGCTGAGATTGTTGTTTTTCTGCTTAAAATTACAATTTATGGTTCGAAGTTGCTTATACTCTCAGCTCATGCTTCTTCAAAGCCACTGTTCCTTTCGTTGTCGCTATCCATTGCGTGCGACGATAGTGACTGGTGTGTGACGATGGTGAAAGGCTCATAAGCTAAAAGTAAGCCAAGCCGAAGTCACCTTCTTTGAACTTGTATAACTGTCGATTAACTCTTCTTACCACAATTTCCTCCAAATAACCATAACCATGTAGTTTGTTGACCTTCACACTTACCACACTTAGAATCTTCAGAGTAGAGTAGACATCATGTTTTGAGAACCTGTTGAGTTGAGCTCTATAGAATTTTTGACGCTTGGGTCCCTAGTGCTTAATTCCAAATGCAACATCTTTGTCATAACCCACTTTGGTAGCACTCTATTGCTTCAGGATCATGTCTTCTATACCCACTAACTCATACCTTATAGCCTTCGTCTTTGTAATTGATGCGGTATATACTTTCTTTCTAAATCTGTGGATTTCAAGTATTCCAGATTGTTGTTGAAGAAGTATTCTGAAGCCATGGTTAGATGAACTGGATGACCTTTCAAAGGAAGAGAGTTGCTCAAGTCAAATGGGCATCGATCTCCTTCAGGGTTTTCCCAGATAAGTCTGTCAGTCAGAGCTTTAAAGCAGTCTTCCATACTATATTCAAGCTTAATTCTGCTTTAGCAGGTGCCCTTCAGAAGATTGTAGACATGTCCAACCAAATTTGCTTTAGTAATCTTGTCTAGCTTGAGACGATTCTTTGCAAAGTTGGTGAAGTCAATAGGAGTGGCCATAAGCTCGTCAAATGTGAGTGGATCCTTTACAACCGACACCATATCCTTAAACTAGGTTTGTTCTGGTTGATCATCAACAGCTTGACACTTGTTCCACTCTAGATCTAGAGTAGGAGGCCTTGGAAGTTGTTTAAACTAGTCTAATTTTTCTTTTCTTGGGGTTGCATCTTCTTGAGGTTGATTAGCATCGTTCATATTCTCTTGAACCGGTTCTTCTTCACCCATTGTTACCTCATGAGTAGCTTCTTTAACTGTCTCTTCAGTTGATGCAAATTTACTAGTTTTAGAATATTTAGGTGGAGTGTTACCTTTGAAGGTTTCCTTGAATGTTGAAGATGTCTTTGAGGGTTCAGAGTCCTTTCCTGAGCTTCTCTTCCTTTTCCCTTGGTTTGATCCAGCATAAGGGTCTTCATCTTCTTCACGGTCTCTTTTCCTCAAATCTGGGATCACTCTAAACAAGTCGTCTTCATCTTGAATTAGTGAAAGAATAAGTACATCATACAATGCTTTATGTTTTGAATGTTTTTGTAAGAATTAGATTTGCTCATCATCTTGAAAAGAATCTCATTCTATTTGAATTCATCCTCAGCAGCTTGATCATATGGTGTAGCTGAGAATTTTGGCATTTTCTCCTTGGCTGCATGTTCTTGCTTGATCTTGATAATCTCGGAAACATCTTTCTGAGAGCTTGGTTGTATATGTTCTTCAGTGTGTTTTTGGCGCACCTTTTGAAGAGCGTCTCTAAGACATGATCCAAAATACTTATCTATAGCTGTTGGTACCTAAGATCTAATTGTTACAAGAATTGTTGGAGAATGATCAACTTGTTTGAGCTCTTGAACATCCTTTTCCAAGACGGATACCCTTTGAGCAATTGCAGGGAATGGATCTGGAACTGTTGTAGCAACTGGAGCTACGATGGTGATTGGTGGTGTAGGGATTGGTGTTGTTTGTTGTTGCACAAATAATATTGTAGAGACAGTAGGAGGAGGTAAAGGAACTATTGAAACCAGAGTTTTAGTTGGTAATACTAGAGATGGTGTAGGAGGTGTTTGTTCAAGAATTACTAATATGAGTACTTTAAGCAGATTTGGAGATTGAATCTGAGGAGCTTCTTGTTGGATTTGAATATCTAATAGTGAATTGATCTCTGTATCTGCAGATTCCTTAGTAGTACTAATAAAAGAAGCATCAGAAGAAAGGTTAAGGAATTGATTACCAAATCCGAATGACACAGATAAACTGGAGCTTGTTAGTGGAAGTTTTCTAGCTTGTTTAAGATCACCCTTTGTTACTTCTGTCTTTTCAGCATCTGTCTTTTCTGCATCAGTTGTCTCTTCATCATCATTCCCAGTTTCAACATCTTTAGCATCTTCACCATCTTTCATCTCCTCGTCCACATCGTCATGCACATATTCATCACCATGCACATACTCATCATCATGCACATAAATCCCTCGATTCCCTGTTTCTTCATTTCACTGTCTTTTCAATACATATGCTTCTATCTTCATCTCATCTTTAATCATTTTGCTTGAACGCATTCATCTTCATTAGTAGATCCCATTCTTTTTCTTCCATCAACATTTTACTCTCACCATCACAGTATAATTAACTCTCTTCTTTTAAACCCACTCAATTGCAGATGCAACTTTCTTTAGTATAACACCCCCATTTTTGACATATAGCAGTGAAAGCTAATCTGGGGTAACAGTCATAATCATAGAAAATGACTCAAAAGAGACGTTTTTAAAAGATAAGTTATCATTCATTATTTCATCAGAGTTTTTACAAACAGAGGTCCTAAAATCTACATGAAAACATAAAGTTTGAATGATAACAGTTTAGCCATCTTCAAGTCCGTGCCCACTCTTGTAATAAGGTGATCAAATTCTTGAGATAAACATGCTAAAAAGGTCAACACAATGGGTGAGTGATATTCATAGGTTTATGGTAAATAGTTTGAATACAAGTTCAATACGTCGCGGTTAAGTTGTTATCTACCTTATGTCCCTGTTAATAATTGCATGAGTACAATTATATAGAAAACAGTATTATTGCCCTTAAGCCCATGCAACGATCGACTTGGGTAATCAATAATCATAATAGTTCTTGCCCCAACAGGTGCCTATTGCCAACACCACATAGTGTTTATTTCAAAATGAAGTGCGATTGGTTACTAGAAAGTATAGGTACACCAATAGGGAAGCTCAGTCCCAAATAGATATATTCACAGCATTCGCGCTTACTCCGAAAAGTAATTAACGGTTCATGATAGTGGGGTTATTAATGGCAAAAGTACAGGACTTGGCAATATTATATCAAGATAGCGTACGTTTGGAAAAATACTCGTTTCATGGTTTATAGCATGTATCACCTTGCGGGTTTATGAAAACATTAGAATATTTAAATGCGAGCTATGAAACTCACCTTAACAGCAGACATCTGATTGATGGCTAAAAGTTAAATCAAGTGAAAAGTAAACGACTTTCGTCCACAAATGTGGGGTAATATGTCAAGTCTTAGTGTGTATGGTTTTTGGTTTCAAAAATTTATAAGTTTACACATTTATTTTTGATTATATTAGATTTATGGAAATTATTGTTATCACTGTTCGGGGCCAATATAATTCAGAGGTTCAAGTAGTAAACGTTTGAGGAGCCAGGACCACTTTAATCATAAATCATCAACTCGTCAAAATGTATACCCCAATAAAACTCCTTACATGAAGCTACCCTAGTAACGGATATGATAAGATTTTATAGTTTCTTCAAAAGTTAGTCGATGATAAATTCGTTTAAATATATAACGTAAGTGTTTTTTTATAACACTGCCGCTCCGATCGATGTTTAATAATGATTAATGTGTGGGTTTTAATAAAATTGAGTTTTATAATATTAATATATATTTTTATAATTTATATAAAAATATTTTATTTTATATTATTACGTTTGCAAAAATAGCAATACTATTACCTTGGTTTATAAATTTTTTCAAGATTCTAGTCACTCCTCTCTTACTACTCTTAACCCCTAGATATATATAATTTAAGCCTTTACACCTTTTGAACTTGGCAAAAAATAGCGCCCCCTCCTCCTTCCGCACTCGCTACTAGCCCCCCCCCCCCCCTTCTTACTTTAGAATAATGACTTTTTAGCCCTTTAGTTATAAATTTCAAAAAAGTTACGATATATACCCTTGCATGGAAATAATTTACAAATCAAGTCCAAAAAGCCATGCAAGCTTATTTTAGGGTTCCAAATGATATTTGCAGGTTATAGCTTATTAGAATAAGCTAAAATAAGATGTTCTAACATAACAAAAGTTTAGAAAAAGGATTCGTTAGCTAGAAAATCAAAACTGGTCATTTTTTAGGTTTTAATAAAAAAGACATGGGTTTGAGGATTTTACAAGGCTTTTTACAAGAGTTCATATATGATCTTAAGAGTATTATGAACATTCTAATCCAGATTATAAGCTTATTGAACAAGATTTTGAGCTTACTTGAGTTAAAATGGGTCGAAATGGGGTTTTTGGGTTCGTACGCCTAGTAACGACTACAAGGTCTCCTTTTTCATGATTCTTGGCTTCTATTCTGAGCTTAGGGACTTCACTTGATCCTTCTTGGTCTGAGTTGAGACTCCATTGTTCGTGTATATGATGAAATTTGAGGTGTGATTGAAAGAGGGTGTATGTTTCGGCTTATATTTAGTGCTTGGAAAGCTTTGTGACTCTGCGCGCTTCTTGTATGCATAGTGTCTAGCTAGTAGAAGTGACTTTCGCGCGCTCGGCACGCACGCACTCGATGGGGGTTAAGGTGAGCTAATGAAAAAATTGTAGGCACAGTGGGAAGGGTGCTTGGAGGGTTTATAAAGGTACGGCTAGAAAGGGGTGACAAAGGAGGTGACAAGGATTTCTGTGTGCTTAAGGGTAGTGTAAAGGTAGCTTGTAAGTGTTTGGTGATGTGGTGATGATGTCATATAGGTAATAGGGTGCTTGGTTGGTTTTAAAAATAGGTAAAATGAATTAAAAAAGGGTGCCAGGTAGGTTTAGGGTTGAGTTTGGATTTTTCGTTTTAATTGAGTTAGGGTTAGGTTTAAGATAGTTTAGGTTAGGATTGTGTTAGGATTATGGGTTTAGGGTTTTAGGTTTAAGGATTAGTGTTAGGATTAGGGTTTTAGGACTTACAGGTTAGGGCTTACGTTTAAGGTTTAGGTTTTGTTTTCAGGTTTAAAGTGAATTAGGGTTTTAGGATGAATTAGGGTTTAGGGGTTTAAGGCTTAGAAGTCATGTATTAAGTGCTTGTACCTTGTGTTAAAGTGGTGGTAAGAAACTAAAATGAATTTTGAGGTAAAATGACCTAGTTTGACTTTCTTACATTATTGATTTGTACATTGAGCTTTAGAAAGTTGTAACTTGATTAAGAGGGAAAAGATATTCAAATGTGGTGTATTGATACTTGTACACATGCTTTAAAGGCTTGTACATTCATTTTATATGTATATATTACATATAATTAGGGTTTTGATATAAACATTAACGTTTAATGCTTATTTTGAAATAACGTTTTGAAAAGTACGTTAAATGGATAATGTACTTGGTAAAATAATATTAAGATATAGACTTGACATATTAGGATGTTTACATGATATAAACATAGATATAGATGGCATTGGTAGCGGTTCCGTGAGCTCGTTTACTTTAGAGATGCAAGTTATGTTGCATAATGAGATAAAGCGAAAATTTCCCTGTAAGAAGGTGATATATAAAGTGCATCTAATTTAATAGATGGATATTACAGTGCATCTAATTTAATAGATGGATAATTACATTGATGAAAATACTGGAAAATTACGGGTTGTTATACACAAAAAACTGTCCTTTCTTTCTTGTCTTACCACAAACAAACCCAGAAATAAGCTCTCAAAATAAGCACTTTTACACGTAATAAGCCACAAGAAGAAGCTAACAAATAAGCTACATATATTAACCTCATTTTGTTGGAATTTAACAATCAAGTTAACCATTAACTCTTAGGAGTACGCAGCAGATATAGATCTAGTTTAGCATAAACTATCAACATACATATAAACACAAGAAGGAACATGAAAGGTAAATAGAATACTAACTCTCGAAGACACCAGCAAATGTTATGAAACAAAGTGACTAAATTGTCACCTCTATGAGTGCTCACACAAACACGTCTAATAAGCACGCCCGGATGCTAGTCCAAACCTCATGTATAACCCAAACACCAAGTGTATACCAAACCAACCTGAATTTAATACCCAATCCAAGCCCCACAACCTGAATCGAAAATCAGATGGAGAAGCTAGGGTTTCCACCAAATTCGGTTGTACCGAATTTCACCTAGGTGAACCGAAAATCACCCAAACAAAGCCTAACTTGTTTCTAATTGTTCTCACTCCTTGAGAACCTGTAAACCTTCGTTAATAACCTCCTGTACCAGATCTAGTGTCGAAGCAAACTTGGAAAACCCTTAAAAGGGTAACCGATAATGAGCAAGGGATTTATAGAATTAACCAAAAATCAAACTGCCTTTAAAAGGGGTTTTGATTTTGGCTGTTTGTGACTAGGAGAAGAAAAGGCAGAATTTTGAGAGTGTGTTTGCTGTATGGGACGAACCAAAGAGGTGGGGGGTGAGGGGTTTATATACCCCTCAAACCCTAATGATGATAAGGCACTAAAGAACACTTCTATGCTTATCATAACTCTCTTAATTCTTCCTTATCTTTTCAACTCTTCCTTATCACCTAGATACAATGAATCAAGCCCCTCTCTAGAACCTCCTTATAGTCGGCCACTCACAAGGACAACCCAAGGTTCATGTCTTAATCATTCGTGTCTAAAAGGCTTACATAGAAACGTTTCATGAAGTTTTAAACGTACTCTAAATGTTTAACGTGCGTGCCCCCAATAGGCTCACACATTTCTAGTCATACGTGGCTAGTCCAACTCACATAATCCAACACCTTTTAGCTATGAGAGATTTGAAAGTTATAGTTTGAAGCTTTTTGATTTAAAACCAACTTAAAACCATATAAACCAAAATAGCTAAGAAAGCTGATAAAAA
>BQNB010030507.1:26754-46712 GCA_026074375.1 Tanacetum coccineum
AAATCATAAAAAATAGAAAAATAGTTGAAAAATTAAAATTCTTTTTCCTAAAATTTTCATTTTAAATTTGTGATTTTTAGGTATAAAATTTGTTAAGAGTTGTGCCTTAGTTTTTAAATTTCAGTTTTAGCTCGCGTTTAATACGTTTTGTGCATTTAAATTTCGTGCTAGTTAATTGTTCTTTAATTCTTGCTATTACATTTGTAGTATAATCAACAATTCAAAAGTCTTTTATCATTCTAAGCTCGAATCCGAATTATTTTTAAATTCTCAATTCACGATTTCGTTGGGATACGACCCGAGAAAAAAATACTTCCCGGATAAAAATATACGAATTGTGTTTTCTTTTGTGAGATTTTTACCTTATATTTCTCTTGGTTGAGAAGTATTTTGGAAAGAAATTCTTACGGAATTAATACTATATAAGTATATTAAATTTGTTTTTCTACAGCAATCAAAGCCTAAACATTTAGTTTTTATCCCAATGAACAGATCTTAAACTCCTTAGCTTGACGTTTTGAAGATCCTTCCATTGGAAGTTATTTTGCTATTTTTTTTTAAAAACAATATAAAAAGTTCATTAATTCGATTCCTATCTGAATTAAGTATAAAATATTAATAAAACATTTAGATCTTGATACTCCATCTTAACCATTCAATTAACAACAAAACAAATCGTAAGTACTTGCGAGGTTACGACGGACCTTTAAAGGTTTACAAACTAAAAGGTGAGTTTAACGGGAAAGTAATGCTATTCTCTAAGCTGTCCATTGCGGCTTCGCTAAGCTTTTTCCGCTCACTTCGTGAGTATTCTTAGAGACTTATCGTGTAGCTTGTAATAATCGCATTACCAAAAAATATTTTTGTTTGCTTCTTATTAAAAACTAAAAAATTTTAATTCTCCTAAAAATAATCTTCTTAATCTCAAATTCTACTTTCTCTTATTTTCATTAGTGCATGCGCACTCGCTCCTCCTTGGAATATACTATTCCAAGAAGACGTAATAGTCGACGATCTCGACACCGACAAGAGGCAATCCCTCTCAATTTGGATCCGATTCCAATGGCCGACGACGACCTATGGCCGAGCAACTCCAAGCTCCACGGGGGGTTTGAAAGTTCTATAGTTTTGTAACGATAATTAATGCTCAAAACTTTGAAACTTAAATCCTCTCTCATTTATTTTGGTCCAAAAAAACCGAATTTTTCGTGGAGGTAATGATGCGGGAGCCTCATGCTCATATCGTTCATTTCGAGAGCATTACGACACAATCAAAGGTACCCGGATGTACCTAACACCACCATCAAACTTCTTCTCTTTCCATTTTCACTTGATGGGGTAGCCAAGACTTGGCTAGACAAAGAACCCCCAAATTCCATACTCACATGGGATGACTTAGTTTCTAAGTTCATCAATTTTTTCTTCCCACCATCAAAGACCACCAATCTTCGGAACGAAATTACGAATTTTCGTCAAATTGCTCAAGAATCTTTCTCCGAAGCTTGGGAGCGTTTTAAGGAACTTCTTAGGAAGTGTCCTCACCATGGTTTTTCACTAATGCACCAATTAGATACATTCTATAATTCTTTGAGCTATAATGATCAAGATTCTCTTAATTCTGTGCGGAAGGCAATTTTCTTACAAAAGTCCAAACGAAGGGCTACAAATCATAGAGAAAAGCCAAAGTTAAGCTGTTCACGGAAACTGCCGTGATGCGAGTGAGTACGAATGCTCCTCCAACTTCATCTAATTCATCATCTAGCTTTGAGTTCCAACAAATGGCAGCAGCATTAGAGGATAAGATGACCTTAACCTTTAGGAATGAATTGAATGAAATGAAAAACATGATGAAATCTCTTGTGCCTACTCCCGTTCCGATAAAAGCGGTTGAGGAAAGGTGTACCACTTGTGGTAACAACCATAGTTTTAATGTGTGTCCAATGACTAGAGGTAGTTATTGTACCAGATTTATACACGATAATTTCCAAAATTTCAACAAACCGCTATCGGTTGGTAATTTTGTTCAAAATGGAATTTCAGGGTGTACCGTGCTCCTATCTTGGCAAACCAAATTAGACCTAGGTATAATCAACCAATCCACAAGTTTCTAGTGTCCAAACCAAGGGTACAATGTAATCAAAGGGTATATTGGGATATGGAATGTTAAACCAAAACCAACTCAAGTTAACCAAGGAGTTAACTCGGGATTTTCTCAACAAGCTCAAGCTTATCAAGTCCCGAGTCGCACAATCCAGTTACTTATTCGAGGTTTGAGGCTTACACTTAAGCTAATGGATGCTAATTTGAACAAACCTGCAAAAGAAATTTGAATGATTTTAAAAAGGAACAACAGATTTTCAAAATGAACAAAGATTTTCAAAATATGATGCTTAACATGTTTTCATAAGCAAATGGGGAATATAATAAGCCAGTTCATGGGACTTTTAGATTAACACTGATTCCTAACACTAGTTTATAAGGAAAGGATTACCACTCGTAGTGGTGTTGGTTTTGATGGGACCCTTCCTACTATGCCTATACCTTTTGTTCAATTCCGGACAATGAGGTTGCTAAGGAAAAAACGAGGTGAAAAGGACCAAGTGCAACTTACTAGTTCAAAAGTACCGCAAGAGTCCAACTCGGTAGTTCAAATTAGGGTAATAGGTCAAGAATCAAAGGATATGAACCAATTGTTGAACTAGAGTGATAATGAACTTTCTAAGGACCAAAACAAAATTGGCCTTACACTTAAAGGAGTGAAAAGGACAAAAATCGGTAAGAGATGATATCTTAGCTTCTCAGGTAATAGAAAATCTTTCGAGATCTTCATTTTGAACTTAGCTTTGCTGATGCTCATGTTGCACATGCCAAGTTTGCTTGATGATCAAAATGTTGTTACGTAACAGATCAATGGTTAATATTGAATAACAAAGACACCAATGAATGACTAATTGCTCTGCGGTCATCTCAAAAAAGCTTCCGAAAAGCTGGTGACCCGGGTCGATTTCTCATTCTTGTATTTTGGGGAGTTTGATAATTACTTGGCTCTATGCGGATCTAGGTGCAAGTATCAATCTCTTGCCCTTGTTCTATTTGAAGAAACTTGGACTTCCTGACTTACAAGTACCAGAATGGTCTAAGAATTAGCGATCGAAACAATTTCTAAACCCCTTGGGATAGCCGAAAATGTGTTCGTGAAGGTCGGAAAATTCTACTTCCCGGTCGATTTTGTGATTCTAGACTTTGCTGCAGACCCTCGAGTTCCTTTGATTTTAGGAAGGCCATTTTTGAGCACAGCTCATGCCTTAATTGATGTTTATGAGGGGGAAATTATTTTGAGACATGATGACCAATCTTTGATACTTAAGTGTGGTGACACTCCCACAGTTTCTTATGACAATTCTGAGTCAGTAAACCGAATGGACCTTATTCGTTTCAACATGTGCGGGAGTATGGCTCCAAAAGTTTTGGACTTTACCAAGAGTGGTGACTCCACTTCTATCATTTTGGACCCTCCACCTTTCACTCCTTTTGAAGGAAGTGAGATGCTTCTTGAACAAGAAATAGAAGAGTTTTTAGAAAGTGATGAATCTTTAGACATGAATTTGCAAGATGATTTTAATAATGAAGATGATGATGTAGTTTACTTAGAATCATTGCTTGAAGTTTTAAATGATGATCCTTTTTCCCAATTTTCTCCTAAAAAGCAAATCAATAATGTTGAATCAGTCAAAACATCGATTGAAGAACCACCCGACCTTGAACTCAAAGATTTGCCTGCTCATCTTGAATATGCTTTTCTTGAAAAAGATAATAAACTACCGGTCATAATTTCAAAGGATTTAAAAGAGGATGAGAAGGTAAAACTTATTGAGGTTCTTAAGGCTCACAAAAGTGCTTTAGCTTGGAAAATCTCCGACATTAAGGGTATCGACCCAAAATTCTTGTAACACTAATTTTAATGGAGGATGATTCAAACCAGTGGTTCAAATGGCAAGAAGGCGTAATCTAAGATTCATGATGTGATTAAGAAAGAGGTCATCAAACTTCTTGATGCCGGCTTAATCTACCCCATTTCGGATAGCCCCTGGGTGAGCCCGGTTCATTGCGTTCCTAAAAAAGGAGGAATGACCGTGGTTCAAAATGATGACAATGAACTCATTCCAACCCGACTTGTGACCGGTTGGAGAGTTTGCATTGATTATAGGAAGCTTAATGATGCCACTAGGAAAGACCATTTTCCCTTACCTTTTATGGATCAAATGCTTGAAAGGTTAGCGGGAAATGAGTTCTATTGTTTCTTAGATGGATTTTCTGGGTATTTTCAAATCCCAATTGACCCCCAAGACCAAGAAAAGACCACCTTTACTTGCCCTTATGGAACCTTTGCCTACAAAAGAATGCCTTTTGGCCTTTGTAATGCACCGGGGACCTTTCAAAGAGTGCATGACGGCTATATATATGATTTGATGAGAAAACCATGGAGGTTTTATGGATGACTTTTGGTTTTTGGGGACATTTTCAAAGTGCCTTGTTAATCTGATAAAATGATTAATCGTTGTGAAGAACAAATCTTTTGATTTTAATTGCGAAAATGCCATTTCATGGTAAAAGTTCGGAATAGTTTTGGGTCATAAAAATTTCAAAGGAAATGGTTTCCTTTTTTAGAAGTTGATAAGGCAAAAGTGAAGTGATAGTAAATTACTACCCGACCACAGTAGGGAGTTCGAAGTTTTTTAGGTCTGAGGGTTTTTATAGAAGGTTCATTTCAAGATTTTTGTAATTGCCAGACCATGATCATTTTTGGAAAAAGAAACTTCTTTTGTCTGTACGGATGAGTGAAACAAGCTTTTAATGAATTAGAAAAAAGTTGATTGAATCACGATACTGTAGTGCCTAATGGGATTATGATTTTGAGATCATGTGTGACGCTAGTGATTTTAGCTCTTGGAGCAAGTTTAGGTCAAGAAAAGGAATAAACACATTTTCATCCCCCCTCCATATTCATTATGCGAGTAAAGACTATGACGGGGCTCAAAACTTCATTATACAACAACTGAGAAGGAAATGCTAGCCGTAGTATATGCCTTGGAGAAGTTTCGACCCTATCTTGTCTTATCGAGGACCATTGTGTATACGGATCATTCGGCTATCAGCGTATCTTATGGCAAGCAAGATGCTAAGGTCAGGTTACTTAGATGGATTTTTACTCCAGGAGTTCAATATAAACTGAAATTAAGGGATAAAAAAGGAGCTGAAAATGTAGACGCCGATATCTTTCTGACTAGAAAAACCCTCACAAGAATGAACTTGAAAAGCACACACATAATGAATCTTTCCTTTAGAGTCACTAGGAAGATTTGAATCAGTCAAAGAGATTATGTGAATGTTAATTTGATTTAATGAAAATGACAAAAGTTGTGAAAATGGTTGTGCATTAATTATGTGAATGTTGCAAATGATAATACCACGCCATGGTTCGCCGACTAGCGAACTACCATGCGGGTATTTTTGTTAAATAAAGGAATGAGGTTTACAACAAAGAGAAAAAATTTTACAAGGAAGCAAACCATATACTATTGGGATGATCTTTATTTGTTTATAGTTTTGTGCGGTCAAGTCATTGACGAGTGTTTTTGGTAGAGAGGCTGTGAGATTCTCATGGCTTGTCATAGTGGACCTACGGGAGGCACCTAGTGCCAATTACACGTCTGCAAAGTCTTTGACTCTGGCCCCTTGCCCCCTTATGGATTTTTTTTTGGCCACCATTTATAAAAGATGACTATAATTGTGAAACATTGCGATGTTGTCAAAGGCAAGGCAAAATCTCTCAAAGAGATGAAATGCCTCAAAACGCAATCCAAGTTTGTGAGATCTTTGATTTATGGGGGATTGATTTTATGGGTCCATTTCCATCAAGTAGGGGTAACAAGTACATCCTAGTTGCAGTAGATTATTTGTCAAATGGGTGGAAGCTAAGGCTTATTTACTACAAATGAACGCTCGTGTTGTTTGAAGTTTTTATAAGAATCTTTTTGCTAGATTTTGGAACCCCGTGCTATAATAGTGATGAGGCACACATTTTGTAATGACAATTTGCAAAGGTCATGGCAAAGTATGGTGTGACCCATCGACTTTCGACTCCTTACCACCCTCAAACGAGTGGTCAAGTTGAGGTTTCAAATAGGGGAATTAAGAGAATTCTAGAAAGAACCATAGGTGAGAATAGAGCTTCTTGGAGTGATAAGCTTGATGATGCTCTATGGGCTTTTCGGACTGCCTACAAAACTCCTATTGGATGGTATCCTTATAGTGGTTTATGGAAAGCTTGCCATCCCTATTGAGTTGGAACATAAAGCTTTCTGGGCTCTTAAGCAAACAAATCTAGATCTTAATCTTGCAGGTGCAAATAGAAAATCACAAATTAATGAGCTTAATGAGTTAAGAGATGAAGCTTATGAGAATTCTTTGCTTTATAAAGAGAAAACGAAAAGGTTACATGATTCAAAAATTAAAAACCGCTGTTTTTAATGATTGGGGATTCATGTACTTATTTTAATTCCGGTTAAAGATTTTCTCGGGGAAGCTAAAATCTCGATGGTCAGGACTTACACAATTGAAATTGTTTTACCTTATGGGAACTATTGAAACTTTTTTCAAAAGATGGTCAAACTTTTAAAGTCAATGGTCATAGGAGAACATTATTTTGGGGAAGAGGTTCATAAAGAAATTATCCCAGATGTCAAGACCGACCCACCATGAAAAACTAGTTTGGGGAAAGAGTCAAGCGAAGGGGACTCTATAATAAACAAGCGCTTCGTGGGAGGCACCCCATGCTTATCCTTTTATTTTTCTTTTCATTTTCTATTTTCTTTGCTTCCCAAGGAAAATTATTCGGGCGGCGAGTACTAGCTTGTACTCGGTTAACTTAACTAAGCCGTTTTAGAGATGTCTTTTGATGCTATACAATGAAAGAAGAGAGGATGAGCTTGTTCTTTTTCGTTTCTGTTGGTTGTTTGATGCATTTTTGTCTTGGGTTTCCGGATTCTTGGAAGCTTCATGGTTCAAAAATATTGTGGGAAGGACGAAGCTTCCTACACTTTCATGATGGTCTCAATCTTCTCTTCTATAAATGGGGAAAACTCTAATCTTTTATCTTGTTCTTTATCGAACTAACATCTATCTTTTCGGCAAGACCATTGGAATTTTTTTAAAAATTCCTTTTTTTTTTGACCCTATTATTTTAAACTTTGAGGACAAGAGTTTCATTTTAGTTTGGGAAGGATTCTTCAGTAATTGACTTGCAACTTCACGTACCTTGTTTAATTTTTTGAATTACCTTTTTGTGAAAAAATGAGAAATTTTAAATTTTTGCTTACAAGAAAAGCTCAAAAGAAGCTTAGTTGAAAAAAAAACACCACTTTTTGGTAGTCCGTTGGTGAGAAATAGGAGTTTAATTTTGACTGGGACCGGGTACAAATGCCGAGCTAGTTCTTTAACCTACTTTTTGTAGGGCCAAGCTTTCACAAATCCTATTGTTTTTTTTTTTTTTTTTTTTTTTTTTGCTTTGGATTTTAAAATGTGAAAAACAAGAAATGATGTAGTTAAATATAAGTGTATTTGTTTAAGCAAGGTTTATTTGGAAAACCTAAAGCTTATATGAATGATTTGTGTCTTTTTACTCCCATAAGCTCTTAACACACTTAATCATACGTGCTCTTTTTAATTTAGCTAAGTCAACCAATGTCTTTAGAAAAAGTCTTACATTTTGAAAAAGAATTCATTTTAATATGTAAGAAGATTTGTTTGGTTATATTTATAAGTTGCTTTTCTAAAAAGAAATTTTTCCATTCATCAAATAGATAATTATAAAAGATTTGCCAATGAAAGCATTTCTAATGCAAAAGCATTTATTTTTCGTGCCAATGAAGGCATTCGAAAAATAGAATACAAAAGCTAATGTAGTTTTAACGGGTTGTGTATCCTGTTGAGAGAAAGCTCGGATGGGGTCGAACTAAGGATTTAAAACTATGTACGTAGATCAAGGTTCGTAGGCATTAATCACTGGGAGCAGGCTAGGTGATGATTGCAAACTAAGGGGACTTTGGATTCTAGGCTTGTAGGAAAAAGGTTTTGTGCGATAACCCACAAAGTTTAGAGCGGAGTGGGGGTTCAACTAAGAAACACCGGTTGGTTGTTGCGATATCCTATTTGGAGAAAAGGCATAAGTAGGGGTTCGAACTAAGAACAACTTTCTTTGCAGAAAGAATATAATTATTAGTACATGGAAAAAAATAAAAAGAATGGTTAAAAATTTCATTTTCTTAAATCAATTTATAAGTTTTGTTTCTAATTTTTCTTTTTGCTTTGGGTGAGTTTATCTATGTTGATTAACATTTGAGATCACAAAGGCTTATTTGTAAGGCTTAAGATGGAATTTCAACTATGAAGATAAATTGATCTATGGTTGAGTTAAAAGGAAGTGCACACATCTTAAATCATTAATTTATTCGGGAGTGAAAGTTCACAGTGTAAGTATAAGAGCTTAATCATTTGGACATATATTGAAATGATCTTATTTATTAGCTTTGTTTAGTCTAGTGAAAATGTCAAGGATGACAAATTTTCTTTTTTGTGCTCTATTAATCGGGAGTAGCTATTTCAATGAGCCTAAAAATTGCAAGTGCATGATTGCCCATTAAGTGTTTCTTGAGATAACTGATGAGAAAAGTGATAGTTGTTTTTAAAAGGTAATTCATATAAAGGTTTAAACAAGGCATTTGGAAACTTCTTAGTTTACAAGTGTCACTTCATAACATTGCGTGAGGACCACGGGCATTCCCTTTAGTTTGGGGAATTTTGTATTTGCTTAATTGTATATAATTTACCGGGATTTTGCCTAATAAAAGCCAAAATACAAGCCAATATAATGCCAACAGAAAGTAATGTGTGCTATTGTGGTCCAATTGTGCAGAAAAGATTGAAAGACAAAAAGAAGCAAAACGATCAAAACGACAAGGAAACGCGGAAAATACAAGAGACAAGAGCAAGACAAAGAAAATCAGCCGAAATCACAGCCGGTAAGCCCGGACACAGTCAAACTAGTCAAAGAAAGGTTAAAGAATTCAAAGAGTTCAAAAGGGAAGTCAAGGGGCCAACTATGTCAAGTATTCAAAGATTCAAGGGCTTATTTTGAAGATAGAAGTTTCAAGGGCCAAGTTTGCCAAGTGTTGAAAGTGATTTATAAAGAAGAAAGAAAGAAAGAAAGACACAAGGGCTAATCCTGCATTTCTCAAACCTGTTTTACACTTGAAAAGGGCGGTACAAGGTGCAAGGACCAATTATGTCAACATCCCAAACTTTCAAATAATAAACCGCATAACTCGCAAAAGAATAACAAACTAAACCACCAAACAACTTTCCGCCAAAAAAAAAAAAACAAAAAAATAACTTTATGAACCCACTTCGATTTTTCCACAACCCCCGCTCCTTTTTAAGCCCTCAATTCATTCATACACCTCTCCCCACTCACAAACCAACACGTGGCAAGCCCCTATTGGCCATGACACCTCATCACCCCATCAAACGGCTCAAAAACACTCACAAATGATCAAGGGCCAAGATTGAATGGACCATTCTAGAAAACCTTCCCTCTCTTCACTACTCCTCTATAAATAGAAGGATAGGACTTCATTTTTCTGTTGTTAATTTTTTTTGTTTTAAGTTTTTACTTTGTAATTTTCATTTTTAAGCAATTTAAACCTTACTTTAAGCAATTAAGCTCTTGTACTCTCTATTCTCATTCTTCTTAACTTGGTACTTATCAATTCTTAGTATTATCGTCTACTTTATTAAAGTGTTTGTGTTCTTTGATTCAATTCCAATAGTTTTTGATCTATAAGCTCTAAATAGCTAGTGTGAGCTTATGATTCTTCATAAGCTCAATTTAGTTAAACTTTGTTCAATCAAGCTTTCACCCCCCCCCTTTTTTTTCCCCCCCCCCCCCCCCCCCCCCCCCCCCCCCCCCCCCTATTTATTATTTTTACCTACTCACATTAAAAAACTGATCACATGAATTTATTTGAAGTTCATTTGGAATGCAAAGAGCTAATATGCGCAAATTCAGCTTATTGTGATTTCTAAGGGTTAGAGGCTTGAGGAAGCCATTAGGATCACCTAGACTCTTCACTTGGATGTCTAGGTGAAGAAGACTCTTCAATAATCAGGTTACTTTCTCTTATTTTCAAATAAGCCAATTCATAGCTTATTTCAACTTGCTTATTTCTCTTAAGTCCTCATTTAAATTCTGTTCATTAGGTTTACTTAGCTCAAATTTGAATTGTTTTCAGTCTATTTTAGCTTTAAACTTGTAAATGTCATTGTCACTTTCTGTCATAACTAGTAGTGTATAAAGCTTAGTAGAGTAAGTGCTTATTTCTCATTCATAAGCTAGGTGATTAAGAGCTTAGATAGTTTTAAAAGTTTAGAAATAGTTGAAGTGGATAAAGAGTTTAGCTGTTTTAGCTTTTAAATAGCTTTTAAAGTGCCAAATTGTTTTTGACAGATTCATAAAGGTGTGTTTGGATTAGTCTGAATTTGACTCAAAAAGTCAAAGGCACTTTGTCAAAACTTGTCAACAAGTTGAGTTAGGTTAAATCACTAAGTTTAGATCAACTTTTAGAAATTAGTGAGTGAGATTACAAAAATTAGAGCTTAAATAGTTTTGTTTGCACCAGGGCACATTTTCAAATTGTGTAAGTAACTAGAGTCTTAAAGTTTAAAAGCATCTTAGAGTTAGAGGTTGTTTAGAGCTCACTAGGATCATAATAGATTTAAAATTCTTTCCTACATCTTTGAGCATTGCACACTGCACCAGCAGCTAAATACATCAGCAAGCACACTTCATTTTAGCAATATTTTTACCAATTTTCACTTTGAATTTTTCTAATTTCCTTGTAGAGTTTTATAAAACCTTTTACCTAAGTAGAACTCACTCTACTAGAGTAGCTTATTTTCAAAATCTCAGCACCTAGGGTCCAAAAATAAGTCTTTTAGTTTACTCTTAAAAAGCTAAAAACAGTTTCATTAGAACTTTGCTATTTTTCAGCTTCATTTTCTCTTTAAATTTGTTCAACACAGGCTAAAATTAGTTTAGAATCCTCTAGTATACATCTTAAGCTAGAATAAGCATCTTTTAGTTTTAAGTTTCATCAAGTTTTAAGCTCTTAATAAGCAAAAATCCAAAAATATGGTCAAATAGCTACTTTCTGTGACAGCAATCTTTCAGCTTATTTTCTAGCTTATTCTTTGGTCTAAAGTTGAAAGTGTCTTTATTAAAGTTGTAGGGAATAAGCTGGTGTAATTTTGTAGTATGCGTTTTTGGCTGAAAATCATTTTTTAAATAAGCTAAATAAGCTGTAATCGTAGGGTCTATTTGGTACTTTTCTTAAAGTGTGGGGTTACCCGTTTTCTCTATAGTGTAAATTTGCTAAAGTTACCCCGCCTACCTTGTTCTTTCCTTTATTACACTTTTTACCCTGTCTTTCTTATTAAATAAAATAGTTTTAATATTTTAGAATTTAGTTTAAATAAAATTAGGGTTTAGTTTTAATTGGACAAATTAGGGTTCAATTAAGGTATAAAAATTAGGGCTTTTCATACTAGTAAATTTCTGCACCTTTATAGTTTATAAAAACCATTTTTTTATATTTTTCCAATTAATTTTGTATTTTCTAGAAATTAAAATAGATTTTAGTAATTTCTTTTTCTTAGATAAATCATAAAAAATAGAAAAATAGTTGAAAAATTAAAATTCTTTTTGCATTAATTTTCATTTTAAATTTAGAATTTTTGAAAAATAAAAGAAAAATTATAGTGTTATTTTTTAGAAAAAGGTTAATTTTGATAAATCATTAATTCTTAGAAAAATCTTAAAAATTCAAAAATACATAAAAAATTCCAATTCTTTTTCCTAAAATTTTCATTTTAAATTTGTGATTTTTAGGTATTAAATTTGTTAAAAGTTGTGCTTTAGTTTTTAAATTTCAGTTTTAGCTTGCATTTAATACGTTTTGTGCATTTAATTTTCGTGCTAGTTAATTGTTTTTCAATTCTTGCTATTACATTTGTAGTATAATCAACAATTCAAATATCCTTTATTATTCTAAGCTCGAATCCAAATATTCCAAATTCTCAATTCACGATTTCGTTGGTTTTTTTTGTGTTTTTTTTTGTTTTACATTTTTTTTTTCGGAAACGACGAGAAAAAAAATACTTCCCGGATAAAAATATACAAATTGTGTTTTATTTTGTGGGATTTCTACCTTATATTTCTCTTGGTTGAGAAGTATTTTGGCAAAGAATTCTTACAAGATTATTACTATATAAGTATATTGAATTTGTTTTACCACAATCACGAACCTAGGGCTCTCTGATCAAAAATATCGGAGACCGGTATTCCATGCCTCGTTACTACTTCCCTTTAGGTACATTCTTGCCTGTTTTTTCCAGGGGGTCAGTTTCCCTCATGGTATAAAAATTGCGACTTTGGTAAGTCGGTCAACGAATCACCAAATGGTATCGTACCCTTGTAGAGACTTAGGAAGCTTCGTGACAAATAATCCATCGTGATATTGTCCCATTAATTGAGGTATCTCGGGTATTGTACCCAACAAACTCGAATTGTCTTTGATGTTCAGCAGGTGACCTTTGCACAGGTTCAAGCACTTGCTGATAATAGGTGGCGATGTCGGCTGTCATATTGGGCACCAATATAGCTTCTTTACGTCTTGATACATTTTCTCGGAACCTGGTAGGTATAGAAATACTTTAATTTGTGGGACTCGTGCATATCACAGTCCGCAAATCACATAACAAGGTAACAACTCCTGCCACTTGAGGCATTGGGTTCCATCCGTACGTGGTTCCACTTTTCTGGTCCTAAGGGCCTCTGGAAATTTAGCATTTACAATCAACATACCTCCAACAATCCTCACTCTGATGTTTCATGGTTTTCCGTGCTTCCAGTCTGTGCATTCAGATTTGCTTAAGGAAGATCCAAGCTGTTAATAGTCATGACTAAAGCTCGTACTCTTAACGGTGGTTCTCGTTCTTTCCTGTCAAAGCATCAGCAACGAAATTTGCTTTCCCTAGGTGATAACGATATGCAATCGTAATCATAAGCAACTCTAAACATGTCGTTTCTTATGTTCATTTTTTGATTAAGAATGTGTTGTAAGCTCTTATGATCAGTGAACACTGCTAACACTTGGGTCATCAGATAGTGCCTTCCAAATCTTTAGGAGCGAACACTACTGCTCAAGTTTCAGATCAGGAGTAAGTTAAATAGTTCTTCTCATGGATCTTTGACTGGCGGATGATAAGAATTCACCTTTTCTCTTTGCATTCAACAGCGCCCAAACACTTCTTTGAAGAGTTCGCAGTATACGATAAATCTTCGCCTTCCTTCGGTAAAGCCAGAATTGGTGCTAAGTCACAACTTTCTGCTTCAATCAATGGAATGCTGCTTCTTGTTTGTCGCACCCCACTCAAATCTTGACCTTCTTCTGAGTTGAAACTTGGTCATTGGTTTGGCACTTTTTGAAAACCCTTCAATGCAATCGTCGATATACCCAGCAAAGACTAAAAACTGACGAATTACGTTGGGGTTCTTAGGTGATGCCCATCTGTACGGATTCGATCATTTGGCTAGGATCCACATGAATGCCTTTATCATCATGACTCACGTGACGAGAGAACTGTACTTTGGTAAATTCTAAAATTCTCACTTGGTAAGATTTTGCATAATATCCTCTTTCTTCAACAACCCAATATTATATCTTTCAGATGCTCTTCAGCTCTCTGCTTGTTATTGGAATTAGTTTCCATAAATATCGTCTAATAAGACAATTACAAATTTATCCAGATACTGGTTGGAACATCCGATTCTAAGGTCCATGGAATACGGAGGTGCGTTCGTCATACCAAACGGCAGAACTTGAATTCATAATGGTCGTAAACGAGTCTCTGAAAGAGTCTTCGAAATGTCTTCTTGCCGAACTTCAGTTGGTGTTAACGCTGACCTTGTCGATCTTTGAGTAGATACTCGACCCCTTGTAGCTGATCTAATAATCATCAATTCTGGGGAGTGGATAAAGGGTCTTCACCCCCTGTAGTTTGTTCCATTCCGATAGTCAATGCACATCGAACTGATTCCATCTCTTTTTGACAATCAAAGACCGGAGCTCCCAGGGGGAGGAAACTGGGTCTTATAAAGCCCTTGTCGGATAGCCTCTTTAGTTGTTCCCGACAATCTTTCATTCGGAGGCGCCATCGATTAAGTTGCCCATGCTACGGGTTTCTGGCACCAGGTACCAGATCGATTTGAAAATTTCCACTTGTCGAGGTCGAAGGAAGACACCGCAAGTCCTCAGGAAATACTTTTTTTGGAAAGTCTCGTTCCTATTGGAACGTCCTTATGGCGCTCTTCTCCGACTTGTCTTCAATCTCCTTTGCAGTGACATGTGCCAAAAAGATAGGAAATCCTTTTTGCATGTACTTCTGCGTTTTAGTGGACGAAATGATATTTAATTGTGTCGCATTTCCCTGATTACTTCCGTCACCATGTATTATTAAGGTTTCGTTTCTCCAGAGGATGCAAACAATCTTCTTGGTTTAGGATTTGGTATAAGATGAGGCCAACTTTATAGTAAGACAGAGTGAAGGTCTGCTTAGTTGATATGGTTACTAATTCGATTTCCAAAAGTAAACGTGTTCTATGAATACGCACACAAAACATGATATAAGTAGAAAATTGTTTCCTTAACAAAAAGTTTTTAAAGTGACTACTCTCAGCACGGCATAGTACTTTCCTGAATTATACATAGTTGATCAGGCCATGTATAATTGAGGGCTAACGATGCATTGCTCATTTTCGTCAAAATAGCGTTATGATTTCATAATATTCATAAGAGTAGTTTGTAGGAGTAAATAAGGAATTTAAGTTAATATTGATGAAGATAGTGCAGCAGCAAACTCAGTAATGCATGCCTCAGCAGATGGTAATCGTAGAGTATGGTGTTAAATAGACATCCGTACAGTACGGGATTTGGTCTCAGAAAGCAAGATGATATGGTGTGGGTGGCCTAGGAGCAGACTCATCAGTCGTAACTGCCTCTGCATCCTCAGCTTGAGGGGACAGGGTCATCTGTTGAGTACTGCAGAGGTCTGCGGAGTAGATGCTCTTCATATCCTTGTCGCCTCCTATCCTTCACATACATCATCTTCAATCGTTGTCATCATCAGATGACTCATTATCATAATTGTATCTCCATGGCAGGATGTCAGCTCTAGGATTCCTCAGGGTCCCTCCTTATCCTCTTCTGGATTAGGACAGCTATGTAGCTCTGGTGATAAGGTGTAGGTGAGGATCAGCACGATAGAGGGATCCTTCATTAGTTCCTCTAGCTCCTCATCAGAAGCTCATTGGAATCTCAATGGCTCGGAATTAATATAAACAGGCGTGTAGGTAACCGTCGATCAATGAAAAAACATAAAACCGTTTGCGCGAGCAAAACTTAAACTTATTATAATTTTATTATATAAGGCTGGTCTGGTAAATAAGAGGTATGCACTTTATTGCATTAATGAATGATGGTAAGGTATAAGATTGATTTAGCTTATGTTTAGGCATTGTTTGGACCTACAAGCTTATCGTACTACCTTGCCTAAAGAAATGTTCCAATATTTATATAAATAACTCTTATATAAATAATTGTAGATTTGCGCGAAAAATGCAAACTCATCTTTGTATATATACAATTATAACCTATAGTTATACTTCGTACTATAATTTAATCGTATATAATTATGAATGCATCAGTCCCACTAATGCAATCAATGTGTGTCATGTAAAGCATTCTAGTAAACTACTAATGCCAAACACTAGTGTGTGTCCCATAAAAACCCTTTTTATGAATGCAATGTTTGAAAACGGTTATAGTCCAGCAAAAACATTTTGACCTGGTTCTCTATAACCTTGGCTCTGGTACCAATATGTAACACCCCCAAAATGGGTTACAGCGGAATGAGGGTCCGGGGCGTGTTACTTCAATGATCAATAACACAAGATATATTGAACGACACAAAAAGTCGTTAAAATTGATACATTGGATTTAATTGAAAGAGTTGTTACACAAAGCATATAGCTTTACTTGTTATGTGAATTTTTACAAAGTTGACAATACAATTTCCAAATTGATTGCACCTAAGTCTTTAAGCGTGCAATCCCAAAATGTAACCCAATGCATCCCTGGCATCCCATGCCTATTGACCTCCTGAAAACATTGCTTAAAACGTCAACAAAAATGTTGGTGAATTCATAGGTTTATGTATTTAAATTATGCAGGACCGCAAGATTTCCGTGTTGTTACAACTATGCAAACAATCACAAAAACCCAGATTCATTTTACACTAAGCTCATGACATTGAAGCTCGACATTCTTGTCGTAAAATATGATACTCAGCCCGAGGTGAATGTTTAACCCGCACAACATCCATGATGCGGACATGCTATATCGTTCGTCCGTTGATAGCTAGTCACCCGAACGGGAGTGGTCGTTTCCAAATAGATCTATTAAATAACATGCGCGCTCAATTAAATGTAATTCCCAACTACATCTATGACAATTGACAGTTCATGATCTGCGGCTTAACTTGGGTCTATCGTACTTAGGCAAACATGTAATAAGTAAAATATCACTTGCGTCCAATTTGTAAAATAAGCATTGTTTCCACCCTAAATAATAGTAAAAATCAGTAAAACTTAAAAAGTGTGGGGCTATGAAATCACCTAAAGAGTGAGTGATTGATAATTTTTATATCAAGTGTGGAATGCTTCACGATTATTCCCGATGCAACCTAATTAATTATAGGTCGTAATTAGTACCTGAGTACTTTATATTAATTACATATTATAATTCCTATTGTTGTATATATCGTACTATCGTTCGGGCTATCTAATTTAAGAGGTCATGTCCTTGACGTACGAGGAGTTAGGATACTTTAAAATAGTAAAACCAAACAACTCGTCGTTACGACATGATAAGAGGCCTCATTATGAAACTCCCTAGTATTATAGCATTTGATAACCATGTAATATTCTATATAGCACAATCACCATCTAAGATGGTTGAGTGAACAAACATATTTATAATTGTAAAAACATTTATAATTATCTGATAATGTAATTGTAGTGATTTCGGGTAGTTATAGTTCCTTCTGGTAGGTATTATAGTTCCTTCTGGTAGTTATGTTATTACCTATGGTAGTGTTGTTGTTCCTCTGGTAAGTGTTGTAGTTACTACTGGTGTGTTGTAGTCCTCTGGTAGTGTTGTTACTACTGATATTGTTGTAGTTCCTCCTGGTAGCGTTGTTATACTGGTAGTGTTATAGTTTATTTTCTAAGTCTGACCCGACTATAATGACCCACTAAATCACATTTTCATGACTCGGGTTCTAAAGAGAATTTATGCGAAACGATATTTTGAACAACTTTCCAGTTCTGTCCGAGACCCGAAACTCGACCGAAATGGGCGAAAAAGCACTCGCATCAGATCTGATGCAGTGTATTAATTACCAAAAAGCCAGATTTTGCCCCCGCCTTACGACCCGTTATCACTCGCTTTTAGACTTAAAGAACCTCGCGGGGAAGTAAAACGACCTTCCGAACGACTTTCATGTTTCGGCCGAAGGCCGAAACGGACTCGAAAGTGCCGCAAATACCATCTTAAAATCCTGACAGAAACCACTAACTTAACAAATGCTGGATTTTTATACCTCGAATATATACCTCGTTTTCGCTCTAACTTTTTCGTTATAAATCCGTTTGACAAGTTTCTTACCTTTTCGGAATCGTCGTGAATCATACTACTTTATAAAAATATAAAATAATGTGTTATATATACGAATTTTGGACAGAATCTTTGAGTGACCTTGTTGAATCCATTTTTAACCTTGCTTTTATACCTTACTACTTTTGTAGTTAATCATTTTTACACCAACTTAATATGGTACAATACTTTCTCATCCCTTTTAACATGATATTAGCAATATCTCAACATATATAATAGTGTGCAAAATGATCATTACAAGTAAAAACTCCATTTACATGTTAAAAATCCTACATGGTGATTCAAGCTACAATAGAACTAACATATGCATAAAATGAATATTGAAAGAACATAAAGGGTTCTAGATGACCTTATGGTGTATGATGATGATGATCAATGTAATCTAAACCCTTGTTTAGATAAAAATCCAAAGCTTGCACCAAAGAAAAACCTTGTTTTCTTAAATAAACCCTAGCTTCCTTTTACTTGATAATCACTTGAATATGGTTAGCCAATGCTTGGGATCACCTTAGAATATCTTAGGATGGATGTGTGTAGGAGTGTATGGGTTGTAGAAAAATTGATATGGATTATCCAAAGAGTGTGTTTGTTGCCGTGGCTATAAAGAAGCAAAAGGGAGGGTTTTTGCTTTGATTTTTACACTAGGAATTGTTATGTATGTGTTATCTTTTACTAGTTAGGCATTATATATCTTAGACTAGTCCAAGTTACTATTGAAAGGTCAAAACTTAGGCTCCAAGGGTGGTAATTGGTCAAGGGACAAAGGGGAGGGTTTTAGGGAAGACTCTTGGTCAAAGGGAACAAGGTATGGGTGTGCTTAATGCATATGTGATGTACATTGACCAAGTGGTAAGGTTTCTTTCATTTTTCTTATATAACCTTGTATACATTGCACTAATTTCGGCATATATATGCTATATATGATATATTTTTGTAACTTTTATGTATTGGGTATAAAAGTGGGTATTTGTTGAAGCGTAGAAATATTTTTGTGGTTTTGGGTATGCCTAAACTTAATTTATCGCGAAATGTAATAATTTTTCGTAACCAATAAAAATGAATGAACACTGACAATAATTATTCTCAAAATAATTATTCAACGCTTGATTGATGTAAACCCTTAATTGTTTTGTTAGGAATTATAAATTTTGTAATAGTTAGTATTCCTTCTGGTAGAATACTTATAGTTCCTGCTGGTAGTACAATTGGGTTCCTGCTGGTAGCATAGTTCATGCTGGCAGTAGTAATAGTCAACCCGTATATTTAGCTTAACGTTTACGATTTAAAGCAAACGCGTACAATACTAAAAATAAATAGTAGGTTTATCGACGTCGTCAATGACTTGAAAACACGGGGTGTTATAGACTTCCCCCGTTAAACGAGCCTTGTCCTCAAGGCTTACGATGCAGCACTTGACGACGATGCGGTCTTGGTGAAGAGGTGTGGGTATTTCTTCTTGAATTTGTCTTCACATTCCCACGTGAACTCAGGACCTCTCTTGGAGTTCCATCGAACCTGGACAATTGGTACACGGATTTTCCTCAACCGTTTGACCTCACGATCAACAATCTCTACAGGTTCCTCAACGAACTGAAGCTTGTCATCAAAGTGTAGTCCATCTAACGGAACGGCTAAAGGTTCATCGGTATAGCACTTTTTTTAGATTAGACACATGGAACGTATTGTGAACCCTGCTCAGCTCTTGCGGAAGCTTAAGCTTGTAAGCAACGGATTCAACTTACTCCAACACCTTGAAAGGTCCAACCTATCTAGGTTTAACTTCCCCCATTTGGCAAAGCATACTTCTCCTTTCTGAGGCGATACCTTAAGCATAACCAGGTTGTCAACTTGAAATTCTACTAGCTTATGTCTCACATCGGCGTAACTCTTTTAGCGAGTAAATTTGATAATGGATTGTCCTAGGGCGACTAGTGATGTGTCTCGGCTTCTTGGCTTAGAAATTTATGTCGACTTCATTGTAAGATGGTGTAAGAGTTTACTTAGTTATTAGGATTATTAGTTTGGTTCCTTGGGATAGATACATTTTAT
>BQNB010030508.1:0-49025 GCA_026074375.1 Tanacetum coccineum
TAATTACCGGTCTCTAACCCATATAATTTTGTCAATGGTGCATGCCTAGCACTCTAACTTTTAAAGACACACTCATCAATCAAAAATTTAAATTCACGTACTAGTCACGATTTATGAGTGAAATTATTGGGAATGCTCTAGTTATAATCCGTAATTATACGGTTGAAATATGTGAGCATATTTGGGGCACACACGTATACATCAAGGAAGTTTTATAGTTCACGAAATGAATAACGGTCGTTAGTGATACTGTTCGATGATGCATCTAACTAATAGACTTTTAATTAACAAGTAAAGGACTTGTTAGTTTATGTAACAAACCAAAACATAAGGGTGTTTTGTGTGGGCTGGTTGAACCAAGAAGAGGAGGGGGAGTTTGTTGTTTCTGCCAAATTTGAGGAGCTGTTCGGTTTTGCCAAATTTGCTATTGCTTAAAAACCCGAAACTCAAACAAACTTCTCTCCTTCCTCCTTGTGACCCACGATCGGTATAAACAAACCCAAGGGTTTTTTCGATCAACCAAAATCAAGAACACCAAGACACATCATGTTTAGTTTCTAGTTCGTGAACTTGAACTAGCATTCAAGTGTTCTACCGTGACGTGTTGTGTGAGCAACAATAGTGACTACTTCCTTTAGTAGTTAAAGAGTTTCGTAAATATCAAGTTCAAAAGTCACTTGTCTTAGTAATTCAAGTGATAAAACCAAGAGGTTAGTAAACTTGTATGTGTTTTTATTTGTTAACTGCATCAAACGGGATCTCTTTGGAATGTTTTTCCGCTACATTTACTCGTTTATAATTGTTATTAGATCTTTAAGTTCCAACAGAAATAATCCTTAAAATTGTGATGTCACTAAGTATGTTAAGTGACTCAACATTTTAGTTAGACTTTGTGGTGCTAGCTTAGAGTAATGTAAAGCTACTCTTCACTCATAATATCCCTTTAGAGATGTTTATAAACTTTTTTACTATGACTATGGTTGAAAATGTGCTTTCATTTTGAATAATACTTATAAGAAAGCTGCATGGTTTAAGAACAAATTTTTTTGGTAAAGGGATTATACCGGGTGAATATATTAATAAAAAGAATAAGAGTACATGGAAGGGTGATAATCAGCCACCCTTGTAAAAACGTGTTTTGAACATGCTCAAAACACGACAACCAAAATGCCACAAGCTAGCAATCAATACAGAAAATGAACAATGAAAGACATATTGATTCCTAGCCACTTACTATGCGAACTCGGCCTCCATCAGTTAATAATTCGCTATTTTCCATGTATTACGCATCTGGTCCACACGAACTCTTTTCTTGAACTGTATTGTTTCCAGCTTTAGCCGAATAACATCAACAATTATCTTCCCTAGCTGCTCGTGGTTCCTTTCGACTTTTCCATGCACTCCCTCATTTCTCACTTGCCAAATGAAATAAGAAACAACAACTACTATTAATTGGCCCACAATACTCAAAACATTATTTTGTTTCGAGAAAGGAAGTAACCAAGCCATAATGTCACACCATTTCGACGAAGCAAAACGAATATCCGCCATATGCACGACTTGAAACCAAACACGTGATGAGTATGAGCACTCAAAGAATAAATGCTCGTGCGTATAAGGTTAAAACTTGCATAAAGAACATCGTAGCAAGTTTAAGTTGATATCACTACTGACATCCCATTGCCTCATGCGATCATGCGTTTTAAGCCTTCTTCTCATAACCAAACACAAATGAATAGCATGTTGCGGAATACAATCACGAGACCAAACCAAGTGAAACCAGTTAAGAACATCAGAAGGTTGAATGTGTGTTTTTAGTGTTACTAAGGTGCTGTTTGTTTATTAAGAGACACAATCTGACTCGCACATCTGAATCTGAATCAGAGACGTAAATGTCTGAATGAAATAATATTGTTTGTTTTTTGTAAAAAAAAAGTGTCTGAATGAGTCATCAAACTAACACGACCTAACAACATATAAATAAGTTGTGTTAAAACAAAACATTCAAGGATATTGTGTCGTACTTTAATCACGTAAATTAATCATATATTGTTGGTATGTTATATTCTCATGTTGTTAAATATCTTTGTCATTATCACTATCAATTAATTTACGATGATAAATAGAACAATTAAGTCATTGGACTAATACGACCTAGCAAAATATATTTTAATTGTCATGTAATAATTAAAATATTTTTGAGAAAAAGAATTCAAGTTAATACTCAAAATATGCATGCTATTATTTGATTGAAAAAAATTAGTAATGTATTATTTTAGTTGAAATACTCTTATGTTAAGTTTGAGCATTTTTTATCATCATCATATTATCATATTTAATATTTTTTATTTTGAAAAAAAAACAACGTAATTCTCTCTGAAACGTGTTATCAATACGAATGAAAAAGACGAGAAAAAAATATAATATAAAAAAAATGAACCAAAGAAAAAAAGAAAGAAAGAAAAAGGTAAAAAAAAAGCTAAATGAAAGAAAGAAAAGAAAAGGAAGAAAAGAGAAAACACATTAAGAGGTAGTAAGACATCCTCTCCCCATCTTGTTGGGTAAGAGGTTTCAGCCTCTGACCGCCTCTGAACGAAAATAAAAAACAAACGCACTTAATGACCAAAATGTCTGACCGCGTCTAAACGGCTGTTAAGAGGCAACTTTTAAAAAACAAACACCACCTAAATCTCTTTTTAAAAATCAAAACCAAATTACTCTGTATTTGTTTATGTTGTTTGTTTGCAACTTTTTTGAAAGCAAATGTTGAAGAGCACAATAGATGCACAAACAGGATTGAAATATTTGCGAATAAAATTGAGATACTTAAATTAAAGCAGTCATAAATATTTGTAGTAAGAAGACATAAGTATCAGGACATCTTAATGATCCCTATATTCTAAACGAACAATATAACTCGTAGTGGTCACACCACATCACTATCTACCTCAGCGTCACTCCCTCACACATTTTACCAATAGTGGTTACATCACCTCACATTTCAACTCATTTTTTTAACGCATTTATTTAAAACATAAAATATGTGACGACTAAACCATCATGAGCACCATAACGATAAGGACTTATGATGCTTCTTGTCGGTCGATTTGCTTTTCATGTATTCTTAATACACGGCAACACTCCTCTATAATATTTCTAAGTCGCGACTAGTAAATTCTTCTTCCGATGAGTCGGTGAACATTATTACTTCGGAATTCATTTGTATAATGATAAATGATAATATTTAGTTTGAGTTGTGTAAGATTAAACCTCATTTTCTCTCCTTATAAACCTCTATATACTAGTTATTCCAAGTAAAGGATTTAATAGTATAAAAGACATATCATCAATATCATTCGTAAACTTTCACTGGAGCTGCTTTTATAAAATGAATTACATTTTCATCAATGTAGTTTCTTGAAGACCAAAATTCAGTATTTTTCCTCAACTACCAGGTCTCTAACTAATTTTAATTTTGTCAATGGTGCATGATTGGCCCTCTTAAACACAAATTTAAATACACGTAATTTATGAGAGAAATAATCCTTGAAGTTGAGAAGTCATTAAGTGTGTTAAGTGACTCAACAATATAGCTGGACTTTATGGTGCTAGCTTAGACGGTAAAACTACTCTTCACACATAATATCCATTGGGTCCAGTAAGGGTAAAACCATCACATAAATGTATGATGTTGAGATTTCATAATCTAGGTAACCAGTTTAGCTACGAGTACGCATCGAATTGAATCTAGTTAAGGCACATAAGATTAACACTAAATAAAAGGGAAGTAAACAAACCTTTAAGCTTTAGATCTTGAAAACGAATAAAGCGACTAAAGTAAATCGCCTCTATGGTTGCTCACACAAACACGTCAACCGAGTACGAGTTGATTGCTAGTCTACCTTCACGAATCCAAACACCACGTGTCTTGAATTAATTACCAAACGCACCCCGTGAGTCTTGCAATTGAAAATCAATCGAAACCCTAATTAGGGTACGAATAAACATCAGAACACATAGTTCTTGTTAATGTATCAAGTCAATCAAAAGTGAAACCACTTGGTTCCACTTCTGCCATGATACCAAGAAGAAGACAAAGGAGAAGTCAAAAATTGTGACTTTGATTTTCATACATCAATATATATGTTACGTGAATATATATATTGCATGTATCACATGCATACTATATGGACTTTAGTTTCTAATGTTTCAAACTCAGAAAAGAAACGAATAGGGATTTGTTGTGATATCAGTGTCGTATAGTATGAGTGGATTTTTTTATTGTGATGGAATAAATAATGAGAGTTAGGAGGTTTGTTTATATAGCCATCAAACCCTAGTTATAGATAAACTAGGATATCCTCATAATCCTTATCACAATACAATACTTATCCCTTGTCTCTAAAATTTATCCCAAAATCCCCTTCTAGAACCTATATGGGTTGGTCAACAAGTGACACCCACAAGGTTCGGGTTTTGCCAATTTTAGTCTCTTCGATTCATATTTAAATATATTGTTAAGCTTAGTTAAACAATTAACGTAATTAAAAACTATTTAAATAATTATATCGTGAAGTAAAACATACTCTAAGTGTTTAACGCGTGTGCCTCCAATAGGCTCACATATTCGTAACATATACGTGCTAGCCGACTACCATAACCCAACAGCTCCCACTTGGGAGTTGGAGTAGCACCTAACACTTATACATATAATTGGCAAAGTCTAGCAACCCATACAATTATTTTTACATTAGAAATATTATGAGATAAGAGTTTTAAGAACAATCTCAGCTTATTAATGATTAGTTTATTTCTTGCTTTAATCATCATCCCTTTGTTCTAGATACCCTTAAACGATGGATATGGATCCTAACTCATTCCATATAGTTTAAATTATGTTTCTCGTTATAGAAATAATTCAGATATACCAAATGTAATCAAGAATCATCTTGTATTACCCTTTGGGCACGGTCATGCAATTATCTAATTAATTCTGGAGAGGGCTCATGGTATCATACTAAACATATCAAGTGGAGGAACAAATTCTTTGTTGACTACATGTGTTGTGGAATGCTGCTTCATATCACTTCTAAGAATAACCTTTATGACTACCTTATTCAAGATAGCGTTTGACTTAGACTCAAAAAAGTGATATCTACACATTGCAAAACTTGCTTGCATCTCATGTCTAAGGACGACTTTTAAATCATTATTCGATATTTACTCATGACGAGGATCCAAAAGTAAATATTCGAAGGTGGGATATCCAATATGCATCCCTTGTGAATACACATGAGTTTGGCGGGAACAATCCATATATTCAAATAATACAACCAACAATCACATTTGTCTTATGTAACAAATATTCCCATATTGTTAACCGACAATGGACATATTTAGAATGATAAATCAATTAAAGATTAAACATGCAAATATAGGATAACAATTATTATATGTATGAATGACAAATACCAAGTATCTTCATTCATCAGAAAATAAAAATTGTCTTATAATCCCAATTATCCAAATACTAAAAATAGATATGCATAAGACTAATTTAGTAAGTTGAAACCCAATGTATCCAACATGATCAACTCTTTCTGTACAAGAAAGCTAAATAGTGATGTGAGTAAACTTTCCGAATACTTGTTTCAAATTCACATATTGTGAAAGATTTGAATAATAAGATGAGTGTCTTATTGTTCACGTGCATACTATTGCAAGAGTCATAGTATGGATAAGGTAATAGTACCTTTTATAGGGTATTTGAAGTCAACAATATACCTATCTCAGACAGTCATCTTTATAGTTTCTTAAAATGTAAAGTATTCTCATTCTTTAATGTGTAATGCAACAATGCTCTTAGCTGAGCATATCTAGTTAGTAGATTTATCATAAAAGATGAAATCCTACTTTAACTAGGATTGATTAATCTCTAGCATCAGTGTACATAAATAACATTATGCCTTATATAATTCGTAAACATTTGTTTTAACAGTCATCTAAATCACTCTCAATTAGATACTGTTGTTATATGTCATCTAAACACTCTCAACTAGATACTGTTGTTGTTAGCTCATCTTGATCTTGTGCAAAAGTAACAACTAGTCTTATACACAATATAATTTATATATACATGATGAATCCTTAGTTAAAAAACACAAGTTTTCCATCCATGTTATTAGATTATCTACAAGTAAAAAAATATCATTTAAGACTTCTAAATGATGTATTGCATTGTGTATGGACTTAATTCCAAATGTATTATTTCGTTAAACATTTATTCAATCGTCGTATTATTTTATTTCCTAACTTTCCAAGTGACGTTTTTCATTCCAACCTAGGATTAATAATCTAGCTTTGATGAATGATGCTTAATATTTTACACAATATATGATTTTTAGGAACAAAACATAGAGCACCCTCTTGTGTCAGTATACTCCGGAGTAACTTCTTTTAATCAGAAACCATTTTGTAAATTAAACTTAGAGATCTCGGCCTCCTATATCATATCTAATCACACTTAGAATCCTTTTATCTTGTATACTGTAAAAGATTAATTTAAACACATAACCCCATTTGATTACACACCGTCCACGCAAAAAGGTAATCAATTAGGAAAGAGCTATGAACATAATTCTCCATATGTCAGATTCAAGAAAAAAAAACCTTAAGACAATAGTTAATCTTTATTAATTAATGCTTTAGAAAAGAAAGATTAATCATAGTCAATTCTTGAAGTAAAATAAACAACTCTTGTCATCAGTCAGACATTATATTTATACAATTTTGTTTCTTATGAGCCTTTCTTCAAAAAGAACTCATACTAACCCACATATTACTGTTTGGTAAGATGATCCAATCATGCTTAAAAACATCGATTTCCTTTTAAGGACCGCATCTATATTCATAGTTCTCAGATAATCTATTAGAACAAGATGTGGATAATTCAACTTATTATTAGCAGGTTTGCATGACCCACTAACTTATATACCCTCAGCATTGATATAAAAAATATCACTCCCATTGATGAGGCATCCCTTGGGTATTTATGAATAGAGTTATCTTATACTTTGGTTCACATAAACCTCAGTAGAATCAAACAAATAATTCAAGGGGTTGTGTATTTTGTTCTTGATATTTCCAGATACTATAGATGCACCACTTAATTTTGATAAGAAGAAATACTTCTCTAAATATTAATTATTTAAGCATAAAAAATTGTTCTAATTGAACCAAGAAACATTTTACAGTTCTCATCTCTATCTTCGTTAATAAAATGCTTCAGACAGGATATTTACTAATTTCCAGAATTTATATCAAGACATAATTGTATTCAATCCAAATCCAAAAATAGATGAATCCTTGAATGCCTTCTAGGTTGAAACTTATGAGTGATCCATGACATACCGCAAATACTAACCTTAGCTTGATCCCAAAATTGAACCATTTAGTCCTTGTGGGTGAGTTTTGGCCGAACAAAGCACACACACACTCTTGTGTGTGTTGGACACTTAATACTACAAACCAAGGAACCCTAGACCACCCTCTTCCCTATAAATATCATGTTATAACACATACTAGGTCATTTCATATTTCCAAGCCTCGTCAAAAAAATCTCTCATCGCTCTTTCTCTCTTTCTTGCTCACGGCACACAACAAACACCCTATTAGGGTTTCTTTTTCTTGATTTCCTCTATGTTTCAAGAAAGCAGAACATGTCAAGTATACATTATAAGTCTTTGAATAGTACAATAACTCTATGTTCATATGTTTCAAGAAAGCAGAATATGTCAAGTATACGTTATAAGTCTTTGAATAATTCAAGGACCTTATTGTCCATGTGTTAATCAAGAAGACATAATAATTTTACTACTTACTTTATGTTATGACTCATTGATAAATCAAGGACTTTATAATTATGTCTTAACAAGAACATAATTATTCTATCTAAAGTAATTATGAACGCAAACTCTTGAGTTCAATAGTAATTTCAAGTTAATTTTATATTTCATAATTAAGATTATTTAATTTAACCATAAGTCTATTGACTAAATCATGTAGTCAAAATATTGAAGTAGCTTACTATTATATCTTGACAATTAATTGTCATAGGATAACAAAACCCTTGTGTGTTTAAGTACTAGTAGAATGATTAGCTTTCTTACCTTGCGGTCAAGAGAAACCAATAATCATATTGTTATATGTTGTTCCTTGCACACACTTAAGATTTCTCCCACTTGTGTACATGACAACATTATTTAATACAATACGACACGCACTCGAAAGTATAAACAATATGATAGTGTCATAGATATTACAAGTAGATTTCGAATCATAACGTTTAATAAGGAATTGTGGATTATTATTCTATAGATAACTTTTCGGAAAGCAACCCCGAAAAGGCAACGGGTTATCTATAAAATAAAATATAATTTTCCTTAAACTACGGTCATTCATATTCGGAATGTAATGGATTATTTCAAAGCAAGCTAGAAATAATATGTATAACTAACAAAGAAATAAATCTTGTCGCTCCCACTGAAATTGACATCATAACATGAATGTCATTTCAGTAGTAAAACGCAAAGCTCCCACTGGATTTGTCAACATTGTAAGTGTTACATCACCAGTAGAAAGCAAATAGCGATTTATTTACTTTCCTACTCTCTCTTAAAATGCTTAGAATTAGCACTGTACTTAGGTATTGTACAGAGTATATGAAATTCTACTTATGTAGATGAGAGACTAGCCATTCATGCTTTCATTAACTTGAACATTTTAGCATGCAATTCCTCCTTAATCGGTCTGCCTAGCCCAAGGGTGTTTAGCACTATAAGGAAAGAAGTAAGTCCAAGAAAAATACCTAGAAGACATGCTAGTAATTTTCTTTACTCGTTGCGGTTTAAACTAATACATCGTGACAAGTGCAAGATGCCATTATTTTGGTAGCTATAGACAAAATGTACCCTAATTACACAAAATATGTTATCTTTCAAAGATTTCAAAACTGGAAGAGGGTAATGAATGATTAAAAGTGAGTTTAAATATAATTGATAATAATTCAATTATAACCCTATATTATTCTTGTCAACCAATGAGAAAAGATAGGAGTAAGTCTCACTATTCTTACCAGGAAAAGAGACTATGTTTATCTTTCAAAGAAAACAAATTTTCATTTACGAATTATGTTGCAAAAACACAATTAATTAGAATATAGAAAGTTTAATTTTAGTATTTTCGATAATTAATTTCTTAATTGAATTAACTACCCAATTAATTTACTAATTAAGACTAAGATCCAACTTGACCTCCTACTTGGTAACTAGAGGTCTGACCAGTAGGCGAAATTCACCATGGGTTGGTAGGGGTCCAGGGTCTGACAAAGAGACTCGAATTAAGTCGACCAAACGAGAACATGGAAAAATCGTCAAAGGTCTGACAAGTAGGCAAAATTCACCATGGGTCTGACAAAGAGACTCAAACCAATTGCACGTGTTCTACGGTTGGATGACATTGACTTAAAATTATCCTAGGGGTATGCACATAAATGTGTCAAATGCGTGTACAAAGAGGCATGCAAAACAACTTTGTAGCACTTACTTTAAAAACATTATAAATGACATTGTAGTGACATGCCATGGTTCACGGTAACTCCAATCGAACGCATAAAGAAGCGGAGAATCAGGTCAACGTGAAGCGTATTAAAAACCTGAGTTCTTTAGGAAAAATCCTCCATAAACTTCTCTTATAGTTTGTTCTAGTGGATGAGCCGTACTTCCCATGAGTCCATAGCGTCCAGTTTTTAATCTTGAAATCAAGTTTTATAGTTTAGAGTCTTATTAATTTTCTCAAAACTCCAATTTTGCACGAAGTAAATAATTGGTCACAATGAGCATGTATTTGAACATGAATTAATAGACTTGTTTTAACATCATCTTTCTTTAGTTATTAGTCCATATTGCATACATATTAGGCGCGTATACTAGTAATCAAGTAAAAATATGCACATAAAGACTAAAGCTAATGATGATATTAAATTAACAAGTAAACATGTAAAATCCGAGTTCTCAAGCGAGTCTTCCCTAATTGGAGAACCATAAGACCCTCACTAGGTTTTCAGCTTAGTACCTAGATTGCCACATACATCACATAAAGTGAGTGGGTCTTATGGCCGGAAGTGGAAACAAAATTCAGACTAAATATGTAAAAGATCTAGTTTCCAAAAATAAAAGATTTTAGTTACTATAAATAAAATCAAGATCTTTTATATATATAATGTGATCTTTTATAAAAAGAAACATATATACTAAATTAACAATTTAATTTCCTTCATTTTTAGCAATCATGCTTTTCAAGATCTAGATCTACAAATTTATTTAATTATGGCAATGATTTTCATAATCTTTGCCATATTTACAAGACATTAAATAAAAATTAAGCGCAGCAGATCAAGTTATTTAAATTTTTTTTGAACGGGATCAAGTTATTTAAATTAAATCTAGGCGTGAACATGCAAGACATGATATAATTCAAAAGTGTAACCCTAATGCCAAAACGAGTTGACTCGTGATGCTACTGTTGGGATTTCATAATCTAGGTAACCAGTTTAGCTACGAGTACACAGCGGATTGAATCTAGTTAAGGCACATAAGATTAACACTAAATAAAAGGGAAGTACACTAACCTTTAAGCTTTAGATCCTGAAAACGAATAAAGCGACTAAAGTAAATCGCCTCTATGGTTGCTTACACAAACACGTCAACCGAGTACGAGTTGATTGCTAGTCTACCTTCACGAATCCAAACACCACGTGTCTTGAATTAATTACCAAATGCACCCCGTGAGTCTTGCAATTGAAAATCAATCAAAACCCAAATTAGGGTACGAATAAACATCAGAACACATAGTTCTTGTTAATGAATCAAGTCAATCAAAAGTGAAACCACTTGGTTCCACTTCTGCCGTGATACCAAGAAGAAAATAAAGGAGAAGTCAAAAATTGTGACTTTGATTTTCATACATCAATATATATGTTACGTGAATATATAATCGGTTCGTTTCGGCTGGGTAGGTCCGGTTTCTCGGTTCGTTCCGGTCGAGTCGATATGGTATGGTTATACATTAGACGTTCAACTGACGAGTCGATATGTTATGGTTATACATTAGACGTTCATCGGACGAGTCGATATGGTATGGTTGTGATGGAATAAATAATGAGAGTTAGGGGGTTTGTTTATATAAGCCAATCAAAACCCTAGGTTAGTAGATAAATCAGATATCCTCCTATAATCCTTATCAAACAATACAACATACTTATTCAGCCTTGTCTCTAAAAATTTATTATCTCAAACCCCATTCTAGAAGCTATATGGGTTGGTCAACAAGTGACACCCACAAGGTTCGGGTTTTGTCAATTTTAAATTCCCGCTTCATTCATATCTTAAATATATTAGTTAAGCTTAGTTAAACAATTAACGTAATTAACAACTATTTAAATATTAAATCGTGGAAGATAAAACAGTACACTAAGTGTTTAAACGCGTGTGCCCCCAATTAGTCTCACAAATTCATAACGTATAAGTGGGCAGTAGCCGACACCATAACCCAACAGCTCCCTCTTGGGATGTTGGAGTAGCACCTAACACTTATATATCCTATAATTGCAAAGTCTAGCAACCCACACCAATTATTTTTACGTATCGGAATATTATGAGATAAGAAATTCACGAACAATCCTCCGCTTATTAATGGTTAGATTCTTATTCTTGTTTTCTTGCATCTAACTCATTATCCCTTTGTTCTAGATACCCTTAAACCATGGATATGGATCCTAACTCATTCCATATAGTTTAAATTATGTTTCTCGTTATAGAAATAATTCAGATATACCAAATATAATCAAGAGTCATCTTGTATTACTCTTTGGGCATGGTCATGCAATTATCTGATTAAATCTGGAGAGGGCCCATGGTATCATACTGCACATATCAAGTGGAGGAACAAATTCTTTGTTGACTACAAGTGTTGTGGAATGCTGTTTTACATCACTTCTAAGAATAGCCTTTATCACTACCTTATTCAGGATACCGTTTGACTTAGACTCAAAAAAGTGAAATCTACACATTGAAAAACTTGCTTGCATCTCAAGTCTAAGGACGACTTTTAAAACATTATTCAATATTTACTCATGACGAGGATCCAAAAGTAAATATTCGAAGGTGGGGTATTCAATATGCATCCCTTGTGATTACACATGAGTTTGGTGGGAACAATCCATATATTTAAAGAATACAACCAACAATCACATTTGTCTTATGTAACAAATATTCCCATATTGTTAACCAACAATGGACATATTTAGAATGATAAATCAATTAAGGATTAAACATGCAAATATTAGATAACAATTATTATATGTATGAATGACAAATACCACGTATCTTCATTCATTAGAAAGTAAAAATTGTCTTACAATCCCAATTATTCAAATACACTAAAACAATATGCATCAGACTAATTTAGTAAGTGAAAACCCCAATAAGACACTCCAACATGATCAACTTTTTCTGTACAAGAAAGCTAATAATCATCTGAGTAAAACTTTTCGGAAATAACTTAGTTTTCAAATTCACATTTGAAATGATTTAATAATAAGATGAGTGCCTTATTGTTCACGTGCATACTATTGCAAGAGTCATAGTATGGACAATGAGTTAAATATTACCCATTTTATTAGAGGTAATATTGATAGTCAACAATAACCTAATCTCTACAGACAACAGTCATCTTTACAGTTATCTTAAAATGTAAAGTATTCTTATTCTTTAATGTGTATTGCAACAATGCTCTTAGCTTGCGCATATCTAGTTAGTTAGAAATTAACACTAAAAGATAAAATCCTACTTTAACTATTATTGATTATTCTCTAGGGCCGTCATGTAAAACACAAACAAATACTTAATGGCCTAAAATAATTCGATATACATTTATTTTAAGAGTCATGTAATCACTCTTAATTAGATACTGTTGTTATATGTCATCTAAACACTCTCAATTAGATACTGTTGTTGTTAGCTCATATTGATCTTGTGCAAAACTAACAACGAGTCTCATACAAAATATAATTTATATATACATGATGAATCCTTAGTTAAAAAACACACAAGACTTTACCATCCATGGCATCTAGAGTCAACTCAAGTAAATATATCATTTAAGACTTTGCTTCAATATGTATTGCATTGTGTTGGACTTAATTTCTGCATATGTTTATTTCATTAAACATTAATGTTCCCAAGGTCGTTTATTTTATTTCGCTAAATTCCCAATGAAGTTTCATTCCAACGCTAAGGAATAATATCTAAGTCTTTGATGCGGAATCTGATGCTTTCAACTGTTCTAGCACAACATAGAAATTTTAAGAAAAACCATAGTAGCTCACCCTGCACTTAAGGTCAGTTATACTCATGAGTTTTTTTTTTTATCTTAATTTAATCAGAACCCATATTATAATTAAATTATGATCTCGGCTCCTAAGATTGGGCATGATCCTAATTCTACACTCGGATTCTTTTATCATTGTAATACTTATAAAGATTATTAATATAAACATACATAAAACCTCCTTTTGATTACAAACTGTCGTTCAGTGCAAAAGGTAATTATTAAGGAAAGAGATATGATCCTTAATTCGCCATATGTCAGATTCAAGAAAAACCTGTATGACAATTAGTTATCTTTATATAATTAATGCGTGTAGAAAAGAAAGATTTAATCATATTCAATTGCTTGAGTAAAATTAAAAACTCTTGTCATACAATCATGGGGCATTAATTTTATAACATAGCAATTATTGTCGCTTATGAGCCTTTCTTCAAAAGAAACTCATACTAACCTTATATTTTTCTGTTTGGTAAAGATCAATCATGCTTAAAACATCGATTGCCTTTTTAAGGACCACATCTTATCATTCATAGTTCTAATATATCTATGAGATCCAAGATATGATAATTCATCTTATTAGTTAGCAGGTTTGCTATGACCCTCAAACTTTTATTCACAGCATTGATATAAAAAAAATTCACTAACGTCCATCGATGAGGCATCCTTGGGGATTTATGAATGAGAGTTACATTATACTTTGGTTTGGCATAAACCTCAGTATGACATCAACAAATGAATTCGAGAAGGTGTGAGTATTTTTTCTTTACAATATTTTCACGAATCTACAGATGGCTCGCTGGCTCGCCACTATACTTTTGTAAGAAGAGATATCTTTTTTAAATACTAAGTCATTTAAGCAACAATAAATTAATTCTCGAATTGGGACACACAACGATACATTTTAACCAGTTCTCGTCTCATAACAAGCATAGTTAATAATATGCTTCATAATATACTTAACAAATTTCAGAACTACATCAAGACATAATGGGAATACATCTATATCCATAAATAGTATAATGTCTTGGAATACCTTCTAGCTATTGAAACTTTATTGACAGTGTATCCCATGACGACACTCAAATTCTAGAAACCTTGATACGAATTTGGGAGGTGACTTGCCCAAATAAGTTATCATAAATCAAACAATATAATATACTTTTAGTTTCAACCACATTAGACATACCATAATAATATAGTATTCTATGAGCAATGGAATTGTGAGACTCGCACTAGAAACTCCCTTGATAACTTAATCCTCTATGGATCAAATACTCACCAATATGGGTCAAGCCAAAATTGAATACAACAATTTTAAAATACACGGACATGCTAATATAACGTAAATATCTTTGAATAGTACAATAAGCTCTAGGTTCTCAATAGAATGTTTCAAGAAGCACAACATGGTCAAGTAAGCATCTAAGATTCTTTGAATAGTACAATAACTCTATGTACATAGCAGTTTCAAGCAAGCAGAATTATTCAAGTATACTGTTCTAAGATCAATTCAATGACAATAATTCAATGAACCAATTGTCCATATGGTGTTAATCAAAAGACAAACAAATACTTTTATCTACATACATTATGTTCATGAACATTCATATTGAAAAGTCAAGACTTTATAATTATGTCTTAGCAAGAACATAATTATTCTATCTAAGTAATTAAGGGGAAACGCAAACTCTGGAGTTCAATAGTAATTTTAAGTTATATTTTATATTTCAAATTAAGAATTATTATAATTTAACCATAGAGTCTATTGACTAAATCATTAGTCAATATGTTGAATTAGCTTACTATTATATCTTAGACAATTAATTGGCATAGGATAAACAAACCCCTTGTGTGTTTAAGTACTAGTGAGAATGATTAAGCTTTGCTTACCTTGGCGGGTCCAGAGTAAATCCATAATCAAATTTTATATGATGTTCGCTTGCAACGACACTTAAGATATTACTCCACTGTGTACAGTGACAACATTAATTAATAGCAATACGACACTGGCACTCGAAAGTATAAACAATATGATAGTGTCATAGATATTACAAGTAATTTCAATCATAACATAACGTTAAGTAAGGCATTGTGGAATATTATTCTAATAGATAAAGAAACTTTTCGAGAAAGGCAACACACGGAAAGCAAACTTGTTATCTATATAAATATAAATTAATTTTCCTTAAAACTAACGGTCACTACAAAATCATAATTCGAATGTAATGGATTATTTCAAAGGCACGCTAGAAATAATATGTATAACTAAGACAAAGAAATAAATCTTTAGCTCCCACATCGCGACACATTGCGACATCATAACATGAATTGTCATTTCAGTAGTAAAACGCAATAGCTCCCACTGAATTAGCACATTGTAAGTGTTACGGTCACGCAGAGTAGAAGGAATGCAAATAGCAAATTTATTTACTTTGCTACTCTCTCTAAAATTCTTAGAATTAGCACTGCACACTGTACATAATATATGTAGCAGAGTATTAATGAAATGAATCTACACTTATGTAGAATGAAACTAAGCAAGCCTACAATAAATGCTTTCATTAACATTGAGACATTATCATAGCATTAAGCAATACCTCCTTAATTGGGTTTTTGTGGGGATCGGTCTGCCTAGCCTCAAGAGGAGTTTAGGCACTATAAGGAAAGAAGTAAGAGTCCAAAGAAAAATAACCTAGAAGCAGTGCTAGTCAAAATTTTTCATTTTAGCTCGCTAATGCGGTTTAAAACTTAAATACAAAAACGTGGATCAATGTGAAAGATGTCATTATTTTGGACAGCATAGACCAAAATGTACTCTAAATTGTAGCAACAAAATATATAATCTTTCCAAAAATTTCAAAAACTGGAATGAGGGTAATCTGAATTGGATTTAAAAGTGAGTTTAAATATAATTGATAATAATTCAATTATAACCCTATATTATTCTTGTCAACCAATGAGAAAAGATAGGAGTAAGTCTCACTATTCTTACCAGGAAAAGAGACTATGTTTATCTTTCAAAGAAAACAAATTTTCATTTACGAATTATGTTGCAAAAACACAATTAATTAGAATATAGAAAGTTTAATTTTAGTATTTTCGATAATTAATTTCTTAATTGAATTAGACTACACCAATAATATTTACTAATTAAGACTAAGATCCAACTTGACCTCCTACTTGGTAACTAGAGGTCTGACCAGTGAGAAAACAAGTAGGGCAAGAGGTAAGCGACGAGCGTTAATTGCATTTTAATACAACTATTGGGTTTATGATACTTGTCAAAACATTAGTCAGCATGTAATAATGTTAAGAGCATGTTTAGTATCATCTTATGCCTCGGGTCCAGGGTCTAACAAAGAGACTCGAATTAAGTCGACCAAACGAGAACATGGAAAAATCGTCAAAGGTCTGACCTGTAGGCAAAATTCACCATGGGTTGGTAGGGGTCCAGGGTCTGACAAAGAGACTCAAACCAATTGCACGTGTTCTACGGTTGGATGGCATTGACTTAAAATTATCCTGGGGGTATGCACCATAAACTGTAGCCAAATGGCGTGTACAAAGACAGCTCAGTTCAAAACAACTTTGTAGCACTTACTTTAAAAACATTATAAATGACATTGTAGTGACATGCCATGGTTCAACCGAGGATAACAATCCAATCTCGATACGGCATAAAGAAAGGGAGAATCAGTCAGCGTGAAGCGTATAAAAAACTTGAGTTCTTAGGAAAAATCCTCCATAAACTTCTCTTATAGTTTGTCAGTGGATGACCGTACTTCCGCATTAGTCCATAGCATCCAGTATTTTAATCTTGAAAATCAAGTTTTATAGCTTTCTAGTATCAAAAGTCTTATTAATTTTCTCCAACATCAAATTTTCGCACGGAAGTAAATAATTGGTCACAATGAGCATGTATTTGAAACATGATTAATATGGACTTGTTTTAACATCATCTTTCTTTAGTTATTAGTCCATATTGCATACATATTAGGCGCGTATACTAGTAATCAAGTAAAAATATGCGCATAAAGACTAAAGCTAATGATGATATTAAATTAACAAGTAAACATGTGAAAATCACGCGTTCTCAAAGCGAGTCTTTCCCTAATAAATCATGGACAGAACATAGAGACGCCTCACTAGGTTATTCCAGCTTAGTACCTTAGAATCCCCACATACAATATCACTATAAATTGATTGTCTTTAAGGCTAGAAGTGAAACAAATTTCAGAATTAAATATGTAAAAGATCTATTTCAAAAAATAAATAAATTTTACATTACTATACAATAGAAATCAAGCTCTTTAATATATATAGGATTGACGAGAGGGAGTAGGGGGGGGGGGGGGGAGGGGGGGGGGGGGGGGGGGGGGGGGGGGGGGGGGGGGGGGGGGGGGGGGGGGGGGGGGGGGGGGGGGGGGGGGGGGGTGATCTTTTATAAATGGAAACAGATATACTAAATTAACAATTTAATTTCCTTCTTTTGTAGCAATCATGCGTTTCAAGATCTAGATCTATAAATTTTATTTAATTATGGCAAGAATTTGTATAATCTTTGCCATATTTGCAAGAAAACATTAAACAAAAATTAAGGCGCGCAGAGCCCTTATCAAGTTTATTTAAATTAAAATCTAGGCGTGAACATGCAAGACATGATATAATTCAAAAGTGTAACCCTAATGCCAAAACGAGTTGGCTCGTGACGGCCACTTTTTTGTGATTCTCAAAATCTAGGTTAATACCAATTTAGCTTACGAGTACATCCGCTGATTGAATCTAATAAGACTCGATGAAAATTAACATTAAATAAAAGTGCGAAGAAAAGCTAACCTTTAAGCTTTAGATCGCTCAAAACGAATAAAGCACTACAAGTGTAATAATACGGGCCTATAATGTTGGCTCACGTCAAACACGATCAACCGAGTACGAGTTATTGGCTATCTAGCCTACACGAATTCAAACACCGTACTCTGTGAATTAATTACCAAAACGCCCCCCGTGTTGTCATTGGGTGCAATTGCAAAACATTCGAAACCCTAAATAGGGTACGAATAAACATCAGAACCCATAAGATTTCTTGTTAAGTGAATCAAGTCAATCAAAAGTGAAACCACTTGGTTCCACTTCTGCCGTGATACCAAGAAGAAGATAAAGGAGAAGTCAAAAATTATGACTTTGATTTTCATACATCAATATATATGTTACGTGAATAAATATATTTCATGTATCACATGCATACTATATGGACTTTAGTTTCTAATGTGTCGAACTCAGAAAAAAACACGCGAATAAGCAAGAATTTGTTGTGATATGGGTGTCGTATAGTATGAGTGGATTTTTTTATTGTAATGGAATAAATAATGAGAGTTAGGGGGTTTGTTTATATAGCCATCAAACCCTAGTTATAGATAAACTAGGATATCCTCATAATCCTTATCACAATACAATACTTATCCTTTGTCTCTAAAATTTATCCCAAAACCCCCTTCTAGAAGCTATATGGGTTGGTCAACAAGTGACACCCACAAGGTTTGGGTTTTGTCAATTTTAGTCCCTTCGATTCATATTTAAATATATTGTTAAGCTTAGTTAAACAATTAATGTAATTAACAACTATTTAAATAATTATATCGTGAAGTAAAACATACTCTAAGTGTTTAATGCGTGTGCCCCCAATAGGCTCACATATTCGTAACGTATACGTGCTAGCCGACTACCATAACCCAACATATGATACAACCTTAGCCTCACATTGGGTCGAGTAGGGGTAAGAATTTATTAGTGTTTTGTCATTTTACTCTTTTTCTGCTCAAGGATTGCATTCAATTCACACACAACCTTAGCCTGGCATTTTCATTTCTTTTTAGATAGATGTAGTGTACTTATACTAGTATGTTACAACACAACTAAAAGAAAAAGTTATCAAGTCTCCCACAATAGCTTTGCACATCACTCTTTCAGGCAACAACAAATGGTGAAATAATAAAAGTTTGATTTGAAGGGTTGGATGTGTGAAATAAATACAAGTATACATACCATCTGTTTTTTTCTAGATTCACATCCTTTGATTAATGGTCCATTTTTATTCTTGACATCATTTCATGGTCATTTAGTGTGTTGCATAATAACTCAAATGCAATAAGACTTTGCGTTATTACGGTTTTACTCTTTACTAGTTTAAAAGCTCTTTTTGTTACATCGTTTGGGAAGATTGACCCTCCGTTTCTCGTTTCATTCTCGTTTCACAATAGTAATTAAAATTCGCCTGTGGGTTATCGAGTTATCTGTCTATTTGGCATGTTATATATACAACTATACATGACCAAGGTGTTATTGTTTTCAATTATTTTTCAGATATATAAATGGAACAAATATTCCTATATTGTTAACCGACAGTGGACATATTTAGAATGATAAGTCAATTAAGGATTAAACATGCAAATATATGATAGCAATTATTATATGTATGAATGACAAATACCATGTATCTTTATTCACCAGAAAGTAAAAATTATCTTACAATCCCAATTATCCAAATACTAAAAACAGATATGCATAAGACTAATTTAGTATGTTGAAACCTAATGTATCCAACATGATCAACTCTTTCTATACAAGAAAGCTAAATAGTCATGTGAGTAAACTTTCTGAATACTTGTTTTAAATTTACATATTGTGAAAGATTTGAATAATAAGATGAGTGTCTTATTGTTCACGTGCATATTATTGCAAGAGTCATATTATGGACAAGGTAATAGTACCTTTTATAGGGTATTTAAAGTCAACAATATACCTATCTCAAACAGTCATCTTTACAGTTTCTTAAAATATAAAGTATTCTTATTCTTTAATGTGTAATGCAACAATGCTCTTAGCTGAGCATATCTAGTTAGTAGATTTATCATAAAAGATGAAATCCTACTTTAACTAGGATTGATTATTCTCTAGCATCATGTGTACACAAACAACATAATGCCTTATATAATTCGTAAACATTTATTTTAACAGTCATGTAATCACTCTTAATTAGATACTGTTGTTATATGTCATCCAAACACTCTCAATTAGATATTGTTGTTGTTAGCTCATCTTGATCTTGTGCAAAAGTAACAACCAGTCTCATACACAATATAATTTATATATACATGATGAATCATTAGTTAAAAAACACAAGTTTTCCATCCAATGTTATTAGATTATCTACAAGTAAAAAAATATCATTTAAGACTTCTAAATGATGTATTGCATTGTGTATGGACTTAATTCCAAATGTATTATTTCGTTAAACATTTATTCAATCGTCGTATTATTTTATTTCCTAACTTTCCAAGTGACGTTTTTCATTCCAACCTAGGATTAATAATCTAGCTTTGATGAATGATGCTTAATATTTTACACAATATATGATTTTTAGGAACAAAACATAGAGCACCCTCTTGTGTCAGTATACTCCGGAGTAACTTCTTTTAATCAGAAACCATTTTGTAAATTAAACTTAGAGATCTCGGCCTCCTATATCATATCTAATCACACTTAGAATCCTTTTATCTTGTATACTGTAAAAGATTAATTTAAACACATAACCCCATTTGATTACACACCGTCCACGCAAAAAGGTAATCAATTAGGAAAGAGCTATGAACATAATTCTCCATATGTCAGATTCAAGAAAAAAAAACCTTAAGACAATAGTTAATCTTTATTAATTAATGCTTTAGAAAAGAAAGATTAATCATAGTCAATTCTTGAAGTAAAATAAACAACTCTTGTCATCAGTCAGACATTATATTTATACAATTTTGTTTCTTATGAGCCTTTCTTCAAAAAGAACTCATACTAACCCACATATTACTGTTTGGTAAGATGATCCAATCATGCTTAAAAACATCGATTTCCTTTTAAGGACCGCATCTATATTCATAGTTCTCAGATAATCTATTAGAACAAGATGTGGATAATTCAACTTATTATTAGCAGGTTTGCATGACCCACTAACTTATATACCCTCAGCATTGATATAAAAAATATCACTCCCATTGATGAGGCATCCCTTGGGTATTTATGAATAGAGTTATCTTATACTTTGGTTCACATAAACCTCAGTAGAATCAAACAAATAATTCAAGGGGTTGTGTATTTTGTTCTTGATATTTCCAGATACTATAGATGCACCACTTAATTTTGATAAGAAGAAATACTTCTCTAAATATTAATTATTTAAGCATAAAAAATTGTTCTAATTGAACCAAGAAACATTTTACAGTTCTCATCTCTATCTTCGTTAATAAAATGCTTCAGACAGGATATTTACTAATTTCCAGAATTTATATCAAGACATAATTGTATTCAATCCAAATCCAAAAATAGATGAATCCTTGAATGCCTTCTAGGTTGAAACTTATGAGTGATCCATGACATACCGCAAATACTAACCTTGATCGATTTTAGAGGTAGAGCCAATTAAGTTATCAGAAATTAAACAATATGAATATAGTTTGTTTCAACACATTAGACATACCATAATAATGTAGTATATCTAAGAAGCAATTGGAATTGTGAACACCGTTAGAATTCCTTAGGATAACTTAATTCTCTTTGGATCAAATACTCACCAATTGGGTCAAGCCAAATTGAATACAAAGTATTTTAAAAGTCAAGTACCATGCAACAACGATATAACATTAATAGTACAATAACACTATGTTCATATGTTTCAAGAAAGCAGAACATGTCAAGTATACATTATAAGTCTTTGAATAGTACAATAACTCTATGTTCATATGTTTCAAGAAAGCAGAACATGTCAAGTATACGTTATAAGTCTTTGAATAATTCAAGGACCTTATTGTCCATGTGTTAATCAAGAAAGACATAACAATTTTACTACTTACTTTATGTTAGTGTCATTGATAAATCAAGGACTTTATAATTAGGTCTTAACAAGAAACATAATTATTCTAACTAAAGTAATTATGAACGCAAACTCTTGAGTTCAATAGTAATTTTCAAGATAATTAAATAGTTCATTATTATTAAATCTTTAATTTAACCATAATCTATTGACAAAACATGAGTCAAAAATGGTTGAAAGAGCTTACAATTAAACTTGACATTTAATTATATAGACAACAAAACCCTTGTGTGTTTAAGTCCTAGTAGAATGATTAGCTTTCTTACCTTGCGGTCAAGAGAAACCAATAATTATATTGTTATATGTTGTTCCTTGCACACACTTAAAATTTCTCCCACTTGTGTACATGACAACATTATTTAATACAATACAACACGCACTCAAAAGTATAAACAATATGATAGTGTCATAGATATTACAAGTAGATTTCAAACCATAACGTTTAATAAGGAATTGTGGATTATTATTCTATAGATAACTTTTCGGAAAGCAACACCGGAAAGGCAACGGGTTATCTATAAAATAAAATGCAATCTTCCTTAAACTATGGTCGTTCATATTCGGAAAGTAATGGATTATTTCAAAGCAAGCTAGAAATAATATGGGTAACTAACAAAGAAATAAATCTTGTAGCTCCCACTGAAATTGACATCATAACATGAATGTCATTTCAGTAGTAAAACGCAAGCTCCCAAATGATTTGTCACATTGTAAGGTGTTACATCACCAGTAAAAGCAAATACCCCCCGAATTTTTATTTATTTCCAACCTCTCTTAGAATCTTACAAGTAGCAATGACTTTAGGTTATTATACAGAGTATATGAAATTCTACTTATGTAGATGAGGGACTAGCTATTCATGCTTTCATTAACTTGAACATTTTAGCATGCAATTCCTCCTTAATCGGTCTGCCTAGCCACAAGGGTGTTTAGCACTATAAGGAATGAAGTGTGTCCAAGAAAAATACCTAAAAGACCTGCAAGTAATTTTCTTTACATGTTGCGGTTTAAACTCATACATCGTGACAAGTGCAAAATGTCATTATTTTGGTAGCTATAGACAAAATGTACTCTAGTTACACAAAAACTTGTTATCTTTCAAAGATTTCAGAACTGGAAGAGGATAATGAAAGATTAAAAGTGAGTTTAAATATAATTGATAATAATTCAATTATAACCCTATATTATTCTTGTCAACCAATGAGAAGAGATAGGAGTAAGTCTTACTATTCTTACCAGGAAAAGAGACTATGTTTGTCTTTCAAAGAAAACAAACTTTCGTTTATGAATTATATTCATAACCCAATAATTAGAATATAGAAAGTTCAATTTTAGTATTTTCGATAATTAATTTCTTAATTGAATTAACTACCCAATTAATTTACTAATTAAGACTAAGATCCAACTTGACCTCCTACTTGGTAACTAGAGGTCTGGCTAGTGAGAAAACAAGTAGGGCAAGAGGTAAGCGACGAGCGTTAATTGCATTTTAATGCAACTCTTAGGTTTATGATACTTGTCAAAACATTAGTCAACATGTAATAATGTTAAGAGCATGTTTAGTATCATCTTATGCCTCGGGTCCAGGGTCTGACAAAGAGACTCGAATTAAGTCGACCAAACGAGAACATGTAAAAATCGTTAAAGGTCTGACCGCAACAAAAAAAAAAAAAAATAGGCGAAATTTCACCATGGGTTGGTAGGGGGGTCCCCAGGGTCTGACAAATGAAAAAGAACTCAAACATTGTACATGTTCTACGGTTGTATGTCATAACTTAAAAAATTTCCTAGGGGTATGCACATAAATGTTCAAATGCGTGGTACAAAAAGCATGCAAAACAACTTTGTAGCACTTACTTTAAAAACCTAATAAATGACATTGTAGTGACATGCCATGGTTCACGGTAACTCCAATCGAACACACAAGGAAGCGGAGAATCAGGTCAGCGCGAAGCGTATTAAAAACCTGAGTTCTTTAGGAAAAATCCTCCTTAAACTTCTCATATAGTTTGTTCTAGTGGATAAGCCGTACTTCCCATGAGTCCATAGCGTCCAATTTTTAATCTTGAAATCAGTTTCAATTTATAGTCATATTAATTTTTCCCAAAACTCCATGTTTTGCACGAAACAAATAATAAGACACAATGAGCATGTATTTGAACATGAATTAATAGACTTGTTTTAACATCATCTTTCTTTAGGTATTAGTCCGTATTGCATACATATTAGGCGCGTGTACTAGTAATCAAGTAAAGGCAAAAACTCCCACCAAAAACTCCCACCAAATACTCTCGCCAAAAACTCCCGCCAAAAACTTGCGCCAAAAACTCTTTTATACCATAAACGCAGATACTATCACAACCATAAACATATCACACACTCTTACCACCACAACCACAAAAAAATGGTGAATATGGTGCCACATGAAGCTTTTGCGTGTAGTTGTGCAGAAGAAGATGTAGATCTTCGACAATCGTATAAACCTGAGAGTTACGGTAAACTATACTATGCATGTCCAAAATCAAAGGTGAACAATCACATGTTTTTTATTTGTGTAATATATAAATATTCTGGTTAGTTGTTACAAGAATTTATTTCTTTACTATTTAACAGCCTCCGAAACATTTTAGATGTGGATTTTTTTTATGGAAAGAGACCCGACTTCTTCAATTGATGAGTTCTCCTGGAGCTCCATCGACTCCAAGTTACTCTGCGGGACATTCAACACCTCCAAGCTATTCTTCAGGACCTTCAACGCCTCCAAGCTATTCTTCAGGACCTTCAACACCTACAAACTATTCTCTAGGATCTTCAAGAAATGCAGAGTGCTCAAACTGCAAGCACTTGCGTGGAAAGATAAGTGTACTCAAGGCAACAATGGAGATGCATATGCATCCGGAACAACATACAGTTAATTCGACTGCACTATTTCACGAAGTTCTCAATGAAATGGAAAAACTTAATTTGAAGTAGTTTGTTATGTGCAATGTAATTCGTATGAGTTGAAGTAGTTTGTCATTTGCAATGTAATTCGTATGTTTTTTATTGTATGTGAAGACTTTGTTTAAACTTTTATGATATGAATGTGTTTAATTAAGAGTCAACAAAGTCAAAGTCAAAGTCTATGAATGTGCAATATATATTTTTTGTTAAAATATACACAATATCGGACCGAAAAGTACCTAAAAAACGTAGTTTAATTAAGAGACAACAAAGTCAAAGTCTATCCCCGGCGACATGTCGCCGGGGAAACGGTCCAAAAAAAACAGAAGCCCAATTTCCAAATACGAAAGCCTAAACCAGAAGCCCAATTGCTCAACGTAAAAGCCCAAAGAGGTATCCCCAGCGACATGTCACTGGGGAAAATATTGCCCACGTCACCGCGAACGTAATTAGAACTAATCATCTTTTTTTATATAAACAAAAGAATCCCCGGCGACATGTCGTCGGGGAAAAGCGAGCGGGAAAATTTCCCGCCATGTTTTACGTAGAATTTTTTGGTCAAATTTTCTACGAGAATTTGTGCCACGTAGGATCAATTTTTGTCGTTTAGTGCATATTCCCGAACGACAAATGTCGTCGGGGAAAAGTCCGTCACCTGTTCACCTTTTTCTTGTAGTGATTAACAAGTATTTAAATAATTATATCGTGAAGTAAAACATACTCTAAGTGTTTAACGCGTGTGCCCCCAATAGGCTCACATATTTGTAACGTATACGTGCTAGCCGACTACCATAACCCAACATATGATACAACCTTAGGGGTAAGAATTTATCAGTGTTTTGTCATTTTACTCTTTTTCTGCTCAAGGATTGCATTCAATTCACACACAACCTTAGCCTGACATTTTCATTTCTTTTTAGATAGATGTAGTGTACTTATACTAGTATGTTACAACATAACTAAAAGCAAAAGTTATCAAGTCTCCCACAATAGCTTTGCCCATCACTCTTTCAGGCAACAACACTAGGTAAATGGTGAAATAATAAAAGTTTGATTTGAAGGGTTAGATGTGTGAAATAAATACAAGTATACATACCATCTATTTTTTTCACATCATTTGATTAATGGTCCATTTATTTTTGAGATCATTTCATGGTCCTTTAGTGTGTTGCATAATAACTCAAATGCAATAAGACTTTGCGTTATTACGGTTTTACTGTTTACTAGTTTAAAAGCTCTTTTTGTTACATCGTTTGGGAAGATTGACCCTCCGTTTCTCGTTTCATTCTCGTTTCATAATAGTAATTAAAATTCGCCTGTGGGTTATCGAGTTATCTGTCTATTTGGCATGTTATATATACAACTATACATGACCAAGGTGTTATTATTTTCAATTATTTTCCAAATATATAAATGTGGACATATGGTTAGGTCTTGAGAAGTGATGTAGAGTAGTTGGTTCATTTAATTTAAAAAAAAACTTGTACCAAACATCAAACCTGTATAAACCAATATAGACTCTATCCAAATACATCACAACTTGTACCAAAACACAGTACAATATAACGGATCAACGCATTTGATCTAATAAAGCTAAATCGTCCAAAATCCTAATAAACACAATATAATCTACAAAACGGGGCTTACTATTCAAAAACCTTGAATTATCCGCAAGTTACAAATCAATATTCAACTAGATAAGGAGGCAAATGTTTACTTAAAGGTCGCCAAGATCAACGTAAAGAAACAAAATAGCATACTAACCAATATATAACATCTCTAACTATCGTCATCCTCCTCGTCCTCCTCGTCCTCGCCGCCATCCTCATCGTCGGCTATCTCATCATCCCCGCACCCGCCACTCCCGCTACCGAACTCAGGTGTTGACTTATAATGTGTCAGCATCTGTGAAAACTTGTCGTCACTTCTAAAAAGCTTCATCATCAAGTTCACCTGTTTGGTTAGGTACTTGTGCTTCTTTTTCAGCTTTTCGACATCCCGGGCGACATGTCGCTGGGGATACTCATCCCGGGCGACATGTCGCCCGGGATAATTTGAAAGGGAAAGCTCGCCAGGGATTCTTTCCCGGGCAACTTTCCCGAGCGACTTGGTGGGACCCACACGTTTTCAGTCAAACTAATATATGTCGGTGGATATATCGCCCGAGAAAGTGGTGTTATAAAATAATAATTAGTATTGATGAATGCTTCTTTAATTAAAATAGCGTTTTCCCGGGCGACATTTCGCCCGGGAAAAGAAAAAATAAAATAATTTTTCATTTATCCCGGGCGACATGTCGCCCGGGAAAAAAGAAACTAAAGATTATTTCGTCACTATCCCGGGCGACATGTCGCCCGGGAAAAAGAAAAAATAAAATAATTTCGCACTTATCCCGGGCGACATGTCGCCCAGGATTAATTATAATTTTTTTTAACCTTCCCGGGCGACATGTCGCCCGGGATATGTCTGCAAATTTTTTTTTTGCAGCTTGCACAACAGCTATTTTCCAGATTTTTTTCCAGAATTTTTCCGTAAATTTTTTTACCAACATCAAACCCTGTATAAACCAATATAGGACTCTATCAAATACATCACAACTTGTACCAAAACAACAGACAAAATATAAACGGATCAACGCATATTGATCTAAAAAGCTAACTCGTCCAAATCTAATAAACACAATATAGTCCACAAAACTGGGGCCTTACTATTCACAAACCTTGAATTATCCGCAAGTTACAAATCAATTATTCAACTAGATAAGAGACAAATTATTTACATAAAGGTCGCCAGATCAACGTAAAGAAAAAATAGCATACTAACCAATATATAAACATCTCTAACTATCGCCATCCCCTCGTCCTCCCCGTACCTCCTCGTCCTCATCGGCCGCCGTCCCTCATCGTCGGCTATCTAATCATACCCCGCACCCGCCGACTGCCCGGCTACCGAACTCAGGTGGTGTTACTCATACTGTGTCAGCATCTGTAAAACTTGTCGTCACTTCTAAAAAGCTTCATCCATCAAGTTCACCTGTTAGTAGGTACTTGTTCTTCTTTTTCACTTTTCGACATTGCGGAGTTGTGCGTGTCATTCAGGCTGTGGACGGAGGGCGAGAAAAAGAGAACCATCTCTGCCCGTCCCAGTAGTACCCTACCAACACCGGAAGGGCCCCCGCGCTTGCCCTTTCGAGCCATGCATTGCATCCTCTTCAACAGTTAAGTGTAGGGCACACCCGACTCGGTGTTGGAGCCTAGAGCCTGCAGCCTCAACCATCTCCTCCTATGTAGTGACAAAAACACAAGATAGTTTATTTATTAGTCGGGTTGCTACATTATTTCTCGACAAATCATTAAAGTGCGTGTTTTGAAACAAAACTTACGTATATAGCTCGGTCCTCATCCCGTATGAATACCCCGTTAACGGTGTGCGTCACGAAGAAGGTGTCGATGAGCGACGGGTACTCCTGCGAGTTCTTTTGAGCTCGCCATCTGTACATACACACGTATATAAGATGAAACAAATTAAAAACGACAAATCACAACACACTAAAGCATATAATCAGATATATATGTATATATGTATGTAAAATAATTATAATGTTTATTACCATCTCATCTCGAAGGCGAGCAAGTGATCGGGATCCCTGCCGGCAAACGACCGTGCTCTTTGCTCGGTTTTGGCAATTTTGAGCGGCTCGGGCTTGGTTCCTGGGATCATTCCAAAATGCAATCTCCACATCATAAGTCCCGGTCTCGGGGTTTATAACCCAATGCGCTGCCTTGAGAGAAGCCTTGTTGGTATCGTACAGCTTTTGGAGATGCTGCTGGATGCCCGCATTAATATCTGTCCAGCGCTGGGATTGCATATGAGGTGTCAAGTCAAACTAGGTCTGCAATCATATACAACAAAACAAAGACAGAGTTAGAGATATAATTTATATATTTATCTAAATTTGTTTATTTATTTATATGATATAAATAAATAAACGAATTTAGATAAATATACACAATTAAATAAATGAACATGATAATGAAATAAACATACAAGGATAATGAAATAATTGACCCCAATTTTGGTCACGATCACCGCCTTCCGCTTCGCCGGGACCTTCTGCCAAGATGGGTAGTACAGTAGAAACTCTATAAAATAATACACTTGGGACCACCAAAATTTATTAATTAAAAGAGTTATTAATTAATCGATAAATTAATAATTATTAATTTATATATTAATTAATATTTTATTAATTTATAGTATACAAAGGTTGTAAGACAAATTCTCTATATATTAATTAATATATTATTAATTATTGTATACCATGCCATGTCTATCATAATGAAACGTCCCAATTTGAAAGAAATCCCTTCAATCTCCCACCTTATTATGCTTCTTGTGTTCAATGTATCACTTTATGGACATTAAAGAATATTTTCTATATAAATACAAGATCAAAATAGGTTAACACAAACAAATCATACACACAACATGGCTTCCCATCTTAAAGGTGTGAAAAAAACAACAATGACAGACGAGATTCAAAGAGCATTATGCAAGCACAACAAGGATACCCAAGTCTCACTCAAAAGCAATTGCAAGAATGGGTTCATAGTAACAAGGATAATCCAAGTCTCACTCAAAAGCAATTGCAAGAATGGCTTCATAAATCATTCATGTAATATGCTATATATAAGGAATTATTAATTTATATTTTATATGGGGTCTAAAGAAATTATCAAAAATGTATTATCTTATAATTTTAGCGAATTATTAATTTAGTACCCTATCCCCGAGTCGGGACCGGCAAAAAATATTATCTTAGAGAGTTTATTAAATAATCGAGTATTAATTTATCGAGTTTCTACTGTACAAAGGCATCTCCCTGATAAGCTCCCCAAGGTAGTTAGACCAATGAGATGCATGGCCACCGAGAGGCATCATGGTCTTTTTGTCGTCCCACTCAAACCGGATCGGGACGGGGCCTTTATCATCGGTGATCTTCTTTAACCCGAGGTTCCGGGTCTCCTGGCGGGTATGTAGTCGGCCCGCTTTCCTTCCACCCAAATTGGCTTTACGGGTGCCTTTTCCTGCAAAATCAAGTGAGTGATAAAGTCATAAAAATTCAAGGCAAGCAAATTCAATGTATCAAATTTAGGCTTGTATTACAATAATCCAGAAATTCTTACCTCGGTTAGCGAAGCAACCCCCGCAACCGGTAGGTATATGGTGTGAAGGGGGACGATCATCACCGCCACCATCACCGTCGTGGCCCCGTGCAACATCCGCTGACATCTGTACAGGTACAATTATGATAACATATAAAAATTCATGAACAAAATAATTAAAGCATGCACACATCCAAATACATACAATACCAAATAAATATACGCCATTTTAAAACAATCCACAATAATTCCATTCATTCATTGGAATAATATAAGTGTCTTTTGCAAGTTACAACTCAAGATCAATCTTCTTCTTCACTAGAATAAACAACTTCTACACCATCATCATCCTCAACATTGACGAGGTCTTCATCAATCTTCTTCTTCACTAGAATAAAGACATATTCGTAGGAGTAAAGGAGAAACACTGTCGAAATCATCTCAAATAGCACGGGGCCGCCAAACCAAGGGACTTTCCCTAAATTAATTTCCTAACGAAATTAATTTAGATGGGTTTTACTGATCATATGATTAAATTCAGACGGGAATTTTCCGAATTTAATCACTAAATTCCTAACACATTCCTAAACGGTACATTCCTAAACGGTTCAATTCACTTCCAACAACAATAATAACCACTATATCCGTATAAACACGAAACATACATAATTTCAATGCAATTCACCTAATAATAACTATAAACTAAAAAAATTTAAACAATAAACATTCCCCGGCGACATGTCCCCCGGGATACCAAAAGGAGAAAAAAAAATAAACATACTTTTTCGGGGCTGTTTGTCGATTGCGCTGTTGACTCGCTAGGGCCCGTGACATCAGACCGCACTCTCAACGGCAAAAAACATTAACACAATTAAACATCATTCGTGGCTCAATTCCAATCAAACCATAATCACCACCGATTCGCCTCAACTCGTTGCGCAAAAATTAAACACCACACAACAATTAATAAGGATTAGAAAGAGAAGCGTAAAGAGTATACAATTTATGAGTGTAAAGAAAAGAATATGTTTAGAGGAGGAGGGTTCGTGTGCTCGTGTGGAAGTGTGGAGTGGCAGTGGGGAGTGTCCGTGGGGTCAGTGGTGATGGGGAGTGCCGGTGTGGTTCAGTGGTTGTGGGAGGTGTTTTGGTCTGTTTAAAATCGCCAGTTCGTTTTTCTTTTTTTTTTCATTTTGTGTTATACCTGCTGTGACATAGATCTGGTTTTGATAACAGATAATTCCCGGGCGACATGTCGCCCGGGAAGGTAATAACTTTGTCGTTTAGCGCAAAATGGCGCCACAACGAAAATTTTGAAAGGCATTTTCAGCAAATATATATAAAGGTATCCCCCGGCGACATGTCACCGGGGAAACTTTTTTAGTAAAAATATAGTTTTGATATATTAAAAAAAAAATTAGTAAAATTTTTAATAAACCTTCCCCGGCGACATGTCGCCCGGGAAAGTGTTATTAAAAATATTACTAAATTTTTTTTAATTATATACAACATATTTTTACTAAAATTTTTTATTAAAATAATATAATCGGTGATCGTTTCGGCTCCGTTATATAAAATATATAATATTATTGTTATAATTATTTTTTTATACAATATATAATCGGATTCATTTCGATTGGGTCGGTGCGGTTTTCCGGTTCGTTCCGGTCGGTTCGTAAATAATTATTATTTAGAATTATTTTTATAAAAAATATAAATATTATCTACAAATTATTTTTTATAAAATATATAATCGTTTCGTTTTCGACTGGGTTCGGTCCGATTTCTCGTTCGTTTCCGGTCGTCGTATATACTAATATTTAAAATTATATTTTTATAAAATATATAATTAATAATTACAATAATTTTTATAAAATATATAATCCGTTCGATTGGCTGGGTCGTCCGGTTTTTCTCGGTTCGTTCGTGTCGGTTCCGTATATAATTATATATTAAAATTATTGTTTTTATAAAATATATAATTATTATTTACAATTATTTTTTATAAAATATATAATCGGTTCGTTTCGGCTGGGTCGGTCCGGTTTCTCGGTTCGTTCTGGTCGGTTTCGCCTAAAGTATTATTTTAAAATTATTTTTTTTATAAAATATATAATTATTATTTACATTATTTTTTTCTAAAATTATAATCGGTTTCGTTTCGCTGGGTCGTCCGTTTTCTCGTTCTTCCGGTCGGGGTTCGTATATTAATTATTATTTAAAATATTTTTTGTTATAAATTAATATAATTATTATTTTACATTATTTTAATAAAATATAAATTCGTTTTCGTCTCGGCTGGGTCGGTCCGGTTTCTCGGTTCGTTCTGGTCGGTTCGTATATAATTATTATTTAAAATTATTTTTTATAAAATATATAATTATTATTTACAATTATTTTTTATAAAATATATAATCGGTTCGTTTCGGCTGGGTCGGTCCGGTTTCTCGGTTCGTATATAATTATTATTTAAAATTATTTTTTATAAAATATATAATTATTATTTACAATTATTTTTTATAAAATATATAATCGGTTCGTTTCGGCTGGGTCGGTCCGGGTTTTCTCGTTCGATCCGGTCTGATTTTCGTATATAATTATTATATTAAAATTATTTTTTATAAAATATATAATTATTATTTACAATTATTTTTTATAAAATATATAATCGGTTCGTTTCGGCTGGGTCGGTCCGGTTTCTCCGTTCGTATATAATTATTATTTAAAATTATTTTTTATAAAATATATAATTATTATTTACAATTATTTTTTATAAAATATATAATCGGTTCGTTTCGGCTGGGTCGGTCCGGTTTCTCGGTTCGTTCCGGTCGGTTCGTATATAATTATTATTTAAAATTATTTTTTATAAAATATATAATTATTATTTACAATTATTTTTTATAAAATATATAATCGGTTCGTTTCGGCTGGGTCGGTCCGGTTTCTCGGTTCGTTCTGGTCGGTTCGTATATAATTATTATTTAAAATTATTTTTTATAAAATATATAATTATTATTTACAATTATTTTTTATAAAATATATAATCGGTTCGTTTCGGCTGGGTAGGTCCGGTTTCTCGGTTCGTTCCGGTATGGTTATGGTTATACATTAGACATTCAACGGACGAGTCGATATGGTATGGTTGTACATTAGACGTTCAATGGACGAGTCGATATGGTATGGTTGTACATTAGACGTTCAACGGACGAGTCGATATGGTATGGTTATACATTAGACGTTCAATGGACGAGTCGATATGGTATGGTTATACATTAGACGTTCAACGGACGAGTCGATATGGTATGGTTATACATTAGACGTTCAACGGACGAGTCGATATGGTATGGTTATACATTAGACGTTCAATGGACGAGTCGATATGGTATGGTTATACATTAGAGGTTCAACGGATGAGTCGATATGTTAGGGTTATACATTAGAGGTTCAACGTATGAGTCGATATGTTAGGGTTATACATTAGAGGTTCAACGTATGAGTCGATATGTTATGGTTGTACATTAGACGTTCAACGGACGAGTCGATATGGTATGGTTATACATTAGACGTTCAACGGACGAGTCGATATGGTATGGTTATACATTAGACGTTCAACGGACGAGTCGATATGGTATGGTTATACATTAGACGTTCAACGGACGAGTCGATATGGTATGGTTATACATTAGACGTTCAACGGACGAGTCGATATGGTATGGTTATACATTAGAGGTTCAACGTATGAGTCGATATGTTAGGGTTATACATTAGAGGTTCAACGTATGAGTCGATATGTTATGGTTGTACATTAGAGGTTCAACGTATGAGTCGATATGGTATGGTTGTACATTAGACGTTCAACGGACGAGTCGATATGGTATGGTTATACATTAGACGTTCAACGGACGAGTCGATATGGTATGGTTATACATTAGACGTTCAATGGACGAGTCGATATGGTATGGTTATACATTAGAGGTTCAACGGATGAGTCGATATGTTAGGGTTATACATTAGAGGTTCAATGTATGAGTCGATATGTTAGGGTTAAGCATGAGAGTTTCAACGTATAGTCTATATTAATGGTTTTATATTAGACGTTAACCGACGAGTCGAATATGGTATTGGTTTATACATTAGACGTTCAACGACGATTGATATGGTATGGTTTATACAGTTAGACGTTCAACGACGAGTCGGATATGGTATGGGTTATACATTAGACGTTCAATGGTGACGAGTCATCTGGTATGGTTATACATTAGAGGTTCGACGGATGAGTCATATGTTAATGGATATACATTATAGTTCACGTATGAGTCGATATTTTATGGATTTGTACATTTGAGGTTTCCAACTTATGAGTCGATATGTTATAGTTGTACATTAGACGTTCAAACGGATGATCGAATATGGTATGGTTATACATTAGACGTTCAACGGACGATTCCGATATGTGTATTGTTATACATTAGACCATTCAATGACGAGTCGATATGGTATGGTGTTATACATTAGACTTCAACCGGGACGCGTAGTATGGTTATGGTTATACATTAAGACGTTCAAGCGGAACGAGTCGATATGGTATGGTTATCATTAACGTTCATGACGAGTCGTATTTATCGTGTACTTAAATGTCAACGGAGAGTCGATATGTTTATCTGTTACACATTAGATGTTCAACCGGATGATCGATAGGTTATCGTTGTACTTAGATGTCAACGTATGATCTCGATATGTGTATCGAGTTGTACATTAATGATCAAGCGGTGAGTCGATATGTTTATCGTTACCATTAATGTTTCAACGGATGAGTCGATATGTTATCGTTGTACATTAGATGTTAACGGATGAGTCGATATGTTATCGTTGTACATTAGATGTTCAACGAATGAGTCGATATGTTATCAACGGATGAGTCGATATGTTATCGTTGTACATTAGATGTTCAACGGATGAGTCGATATGTTATCGTTGTACATTAGATGTTCAATGGAGCAATTTTCTGTATACCCATAAACATAAGAACTCTTATTAAAAAAAACATGACACAAACTTAAACCACTACATCCTAAAATGGTGAAAACATGGAAACATGGGCATCCCTTCAATCTCCTTTATTCTAGCACATTCAACCAAATACACTAACTACTACTCCACACGAAGGTTTTCCATTTCATTTAAAAGCTCATGAAGTATTGCAGCTGACTCACACGGGTGGTCATCAGGATTCTTCTCCATGGCTAGTCTTGCCTCTAGTATCTTTATCTTCATAGTTAAGAGCTTGCAGTTTGAGCACTCTGTGTTTCCAGGACTAAGTGCGGCTCTAGAGGATCCTGAAGAAGAACTTGCACGCGAAGAAGAATTTGAAGGTGTTGTCGGTCCCGCCCGTCTCAATATCCCGGCCCGTCTCAATATCCCGGCCCACCTGGATATACCGGCCCACCTAGATATACCGCCCCACTCCAACCACTCCAACCTCCCTATGTCGGCCAATTTCCTTTCACTCCCGTCAACAATAATACCTTTAACAATTGTTATCACCCCGTTATGAACTCCAACCTAGCATCTACTTCTTACAGTCAACCCGAACTTCCCCGCTTCATAACCAATCCCCATAATAACGATACGCGGAGCGTTGACGAATTGGCTCGAGATAGGGAGTTGGCGGGTGAAGACAATGACGTGGGGGATAATAATGAGGAGGGGGACAATCAACAATCGGGTGGTGACTATTCGGAGGACGAGGAGGGGGATAATGAGGAGGTGCAGGATGAGTCGGAGGAGTCGGAGGAGTCGGATTAGGCGTTTTGTGGTTTTGTCATGTTTGTATCATGGATTTGTTAGACTTATTACTTTTAGACTTGTTATGTTTGTATCGTGAATTTGTAACACTTGTGAAACTTTTAGACTTGTTATCGTATCGTGGATTTCTTGAATAGTAATTTATCGTATCGTGGATTTGTGGTATTGTAACGTTTAATGATTTGTTATTGTATCGTACGGTGGATTTGGCGAATTCTGGATTTGATGAAACGTAGATTTTTTTCCGGGTCGACCCAAAATTATAATTAAACAACTGCATTATAATTAAACAACTTTGGGTCGACCCAAAACCCAAAGAAGATGTCGACCCAAAATTAGTGGATTACCCACGTGGATTTTAGATGTATTATATATTGGGTAAATAAATAAATTAATATATTATTTATTTAAAAGATTTATTAAATAGAAACGCTAAGGGTCGACATTGTCGACCCAAAGCTTTAAAAGTATGTCGACCCAAAAATGGAGTCAAAGAGTCCCACTAAAAAGTGGTGGCCCCCATATGTCGACCCAAGTATCAAAGGTATGTGTCGACCCAAAATTTTTTGGGTCGTAATATTTGGAACGCCAATTTTGGGTCGACTTTGTCGACCCTAAGACCCTAGGGTCGATTTTCTTTGTTTTTTAGGGTCGATTTAGTCGACCCGAAGTATTCATTTTGTTGTAGTGCCATGCATCTTTGGAGGGCAATTTCAGTGGTTTCCAAAGACATCATGCCGAGCTAAGACTATATATCAATCGACCGTGGGTTATAGTACTCAATCTAGAAGTTAAAAAACATGCATGGATAACCTAGCTATAGGCGGTGGCTGGAGTTTTTAGCTGCACAACACAATCGAGGTCCGACATACGATATATAGTTGATAGAATGAGTTGTAACAATCCACTAACACTAGTACAAAAAGGGTGTTTTAAAGCGGTCAAAAGAGGTTTTTTTAAACGGTATTCGACCGTTCTATAATAGAGGGTTGTAAATAATTAGGATGCCTTTTTAAAACGGTTTTTATCCATGTTAAATAAACAAGTCTTTTGAAGCGGTAACAAAGAACCGCTTAAAATGATCGTTCCTAATTTAAGAAAAAAAACATATTTTATTGGTTTTTCCATTTCAATTTCTACAAATGATTTATGTCTTCACGCCAACTGCTATCCAATAGAAACTACTCATCCTATGAAAGTTCATGTGAATATTTACTGAACCTCTAAACAAGAAAGAGAAAGTAGTAAATTATGAGTAAGTTGATCTTGTAATGCAACAATAAAACCACAAACTATGGAATACATTACAATTTATCAACAATAATACATAAATCACTTATAGCCAACATATTATTCTACAAAGTAATGACTAAGAACATAAAACAAGATCTACAAAGTAAATATCCACAAGTGAAAGTCAATCATCTTCATATCCGAAATCACAAGATCTGCAAGAACACCAACAACAGAAACGTGAAGTATTAGATCTAAAAATATCAAATAATTAGATCTACAACATACACTACAAAAAAAGTGTCTATTTTACACGCTTATTTCTCCACAGTTTTAAAAGCGTGTACTTTATTTTCATTTTTTATCCACGCAGAAACATGTGTAGAATATATCTACACGTCTAAAAGTGTGAAAAATAAATATTCCACGTTATTAAGCGTGTAGAAAAATAAACTACACTAATAAAAGCGTGTAGAAAAGAAACTAAAGTCCACCGTGTAAACTGTAAAGGGTGAACTCCCACTCTAGTCTGCTACGTAATTAAAAAAAGAAGAAAATACTAACACCCCTACTTTTAGTTACTCACTCAGTACTCTTTTGATTACCAAAATCTTTGAACGAATTAGGGTTTCAATCATAATGTCTTCCAGTTAGGCCTCTTATCGATTAGCAATCCAATTGATAAGGGTTTCGATGCTCATCATTTTCTATCGATTAGCAATCCAATTGATCAGAGCGATTGACCGGAACGAATGATTGACCGGAATGAATGACCGGAGTGAATGATCGACGAGAATGACCGGAGTGAACGATCGGAGCGATTGACCGGAATGAAATGATCGAACCGACTTACAAGAGCAATATGTTGCTTCTATCTCCGACGGTAAGGTTTCCGATCAAATAACAACTTTTTTTGTGATATAAGACAACTATTGATTTACTGTGTGTATTGTTACTAGCTACATTTTATCTGACTATGCATATGTTGATATTGCGGATACTTTGGGTTGGGGTCGGATATTTAGGTCGAAATTTGTGATGTTTTGTTAGACGTTGTCGGATAAGCGAGATCGACATCAGCGGTGTTGATGTCGGCACCAACGAGTAAGTTTAGAGGTGAAAATGTTGTGTTTCTTAAGTGTAAGAATGATGATCTGAATCTGCAAAAGTGTCTCGAGAAAGGTTAGAAAGTCAGGATTTGCAAGATAGTCGTTTTAAGTGTATGTCTGCTCATGAATGTGTTTTGGCTATGTTTTGCAGTGCATAAGGTATTGGTCACAGAGAAGACGTAGCTTGTGAGTTTAAGTCTCTGACTTGTATCAGCGGAAGCTTTGTTGTGTGAATTCTTTTATGCAAGTAAGTCTTCCTTACATATTCTAATTGTTGTGAACTTGTGATACTTTTTATAATCCTTTTATGTAAGTAGCACTTCACATTGTCCATGATTAGTTGATTAGATACTGTTAAAGCTAGTAGTTTTGGTTTTTTAGCTGTGTATGTTTATCAAAGTGCATAAATTGATGGTATTAGAGATTTAGAGGGCCATATATACTGTATCGTGCACTTGAAGAAACACGATAACTAAGAACACAATGCGTTTAGTATAAGAATTAAGTTAGTGGTGTAGAGTAGGAAACTGAGTTTTGTCACTTTTGAAAAGGGTAGTCGTGTCTAAAGTTACATTTTGACGAATCCAAATTATAGATGTAGTTTGTTTGGTGTCAGCAATTTTTTGACATCTCATAAGAAGAAAGAATACTTGCAGGTATGCTATTTGGATTCTTGATTTTGTAGGATTGGTTAAATAAGTCTTATTATTTTGTTCTATTTGTTAGGTGATTGTTTGACCTATCAATCTTTAGTGACTTAAGTTTTCAGCAAAAAAGTTACAGTATTTTTTATGCAATGATTATGAGCTGATATACTATGTTACGCTTAATTTTCAGGTTGTGTTAGCACAAGCCTGTGCAGGGCAGTTCTGCTAATTCACCCAAGTCGGCCGCAAAGGTCAGCTCTTGTATAGTCATCAATATATAATCTCAATAACAGAACTTGTTAATAATTCCGTAGAGGTCTTTCTTTCGTTTTTTATGGTTGTTATCTCATGATTTTGTCACGGAGACCGAACCTCATTCCTTGCCCGAATATGATAGATAGCTAATGGTTCATTCTTATGTCTATGAAATGCAGTTGTGGAAACCTTATGAGGTCTTCATAGCCATGATGTGCTACTCTGATGCTGTTATGAGTCGTTGCAGGTTAGAACTTCTTGTTAATTATGTTTAGGTTTGTAGGAAATATAGAGCACGTTAACTGGGATCAAAATTGTGAATTGAACTTAAGAAATGACCACTATCAAGTCCTCCACCCATAACCATTGGATATCCTAGCTTCACTGCAAGAATAAGTCAGATAGCACACACTTATATTTCCACGATATGACAAGCGTGTAGTTTATTTTTGTAATTATCCACACCAACTATCGTAAGAAAAAAGGCATCTGTTTGGTAGATTGAGTCCGCTTTCGACAAATGTTGATGAAGCTTAGCTGAAACAGATCTTAAATGATCCACAACGGTCAGCAGGGCGCTACATACATACTCCTTTGTGTCCTTTATAACTACGTAAATGAAGTAGGACGCGTACATTTACACTAGTACTACATTGAAAATTTACACTTACTAATTTTCATATTGTACCAACTAAACAGTTTATATCGTATACAAATCGAGTGTGACCCATGAAAGTCAAATATGTTTTTTTATACAAAAGTTTAGGACTGTTATCAGCAGCATAAGAGAATAAGCATGGGAGATGGGCACTAACATATACAAACTTTTTGGTGTTTTAACTTCATCCCGTGATCTTTTCTGCTATTCCTAGATTTCATCTCATTAAATACTTCAATATTATTTTTGTTACTTTATTTGAATAAGAAATTATGAGTCGGTTTGGATAAAAGCTCAGTTAGCTTGATCTCTTCAAGTCCAAATGGAAAGGTTGCCTGACCACTCAGACCGAGCTAAGAATATCTATTTTTTTATTGTTTATTATAGTAACTGGTGCAAGGTGACTAGTGTAATTTTGTTGTGCGATCCGTAAGTCGTCGTGGTCGTGATGTTTCAGTCTTATTCAGCTCTTGTCTTCGGTACAATGTTAAGGACGAATGGTCTCATTGGGTTGATTCGACTAGCTATGCTTGTTATGATATTTTGTGGGTTACTGATTTTTAAGCTGTTATGTGTTGAGCTATATATAGATGCTACTTTTTTAGATACAAAATAATTTTTGGTTTTCATTCTCGTTGTTTAGGAGCTTGTTGAAGACAAAAGATCGGAGCTTGTTGACGACAAAAGTTAGAGGAAGATATTAATGGTATTCAGTCTCGTCTAATTGTTCAAGAATAGTGGAAGATTAGTTGTGAAGAATGATATTTGTAAACATATTTATAAATCTATTATATTAGTTTGTGAATGATTAGCTCTGCAGATTTAAGTATGTTAAGTTGCAAATTTAACAAATTGTTATCTTTTTGTGTATGACAAGTTGCAGATTTAATGTGGGTATTTTTTTTATGGTATATTTGTAAGTGTATTCAAAATACAGGGTAGGAATTGTAAAATCAACAAAAGGAAAGCGTATAAAAATAGTTCGTATTTAATTATTAATTAAATAATTTTCTTATAATATTATATCTTATTTACAATTATTTTTTATTAAAATATATAATCGGTTCGTTTCGGTGGGGGTCGGTTCGGTTTTCTCGCGTGTTCCGGTCACGGTTGTATATAAATTATTATTTTAAATTATTTTTAATAAAATATATTATTATTGTTTACAATTTTTTTTTATAAAAATATATCATCGGTTCGGTTTCGGCTGGGTCGGGTCCGGTTTCTCAGGTTCGGTTTTCTGGTCGGTTCGTAATATAATTTTTATTTAAATTATTTTTATCAAAATATATAATTATATTTTACAAATATTTTAATAAATTATATTATCGGTTCGTTTCGGATGGGTAGGTCGGTGTCTCGTTCGTTCCGTATGGTTATGGTTGGTTATACATTAGACATTCAACGGAAAGAGTCGAATGGTATGGTTGTACATTAGACGTTCAATGGAGTGTCGATATGGTTGGTTGTTATTAGACGTTCAACGACGATTCAAGTAACGTCGATTATGGTTTGGTTATTCATTAGTCGTTCAATGGACGTCGATATGGTATGGTTATACATTAGCCGTTCAACGGAATGAGTCAGATATGGTATGGTTATACATTAGACGTTCAACGAAACGAGTCGTTTTATGGTCATGGTTATACATTAGAGTTCAATGGACGAGTCGATATGTTATGGTTATACATTAGATGTTCACGGAATGAGTCGACTATGTTAGGGTTTACATTAGAGGTTCAATCGTATGGACGTCGATTGTTAGGGTTTACATTGAGGTTCAACGTATGAGTCGATATATTATGGTTGTACATTAGACGTTCAACGGACGTGTCGATATGGTATGGTTTACATTAGACGTTACGGACGAGTACGATTGTATGGTTATTATTAGAGTTCAAACGGGTACGGTGTCGATATGGTATGGTTATACATTTGACCGTTCATACGGGGACGAGTCGATTATTGGTATGGTTATACTTAGAGGTTCAAGGTATGAGTCGATTTGTTTGTGTTATTTTAAAAACATTAGAGGTTCAACGTATGAGTCGTTATGTTAGGGTATCCTACAAAAAACCATAAATTCCATCCTTTTTTTTTTTTTTTTTTTTGTTTTTTGATATATTCTTTCCTTTCTTTTTTTATTTCCTGATGTTTTTCTTTCTTATTTTTTGCCTAATTTTGTTACCCATATATCCAGTAAGAGGTTCAACGTATCGAGGCGATTATGTTATGGATTGTACATTAGGGGTTCAACGTATGAGCGATATGGTATGGTTGTGTACATTTGAAGTTCAACGGACGAGTCGATTATGGTATGGTTATTACAGTAGTTGTTAACGGACGAGTCGATATGGTATGGTTTATACATTTAGACGTTCATGGACGAGTCGATATGTATGGTTTATATTATTTATTAAAGGTTCAACGGATGAGTCGATATGTTTAGGTTATACATTAAAGTTCAAATGTATTAGTCGATATGTTAGGGTTTATTACCATTATAAGGTTCACAGTATGAGTCGTATGTTATGGTTGATAGATTAGACGTTCCAAGGTACGAGTCGATGTTGGTCTGGTCTATAATTATACGTTCAACGGAGAGGTCGATATGTTATGGTTATACATTAGACGTTCATTGGACGAGTCGATATGGTATGGTTATACATTAGAGGTTCAACGGATGAGTCGATATGTTAGGGTTATACATTAGAGGTTCGACGTATGAGTCGATATGTTAGGGTTATACATTAGAGGTTCAACGTATGAGTCGATATGTTATGGTTGTACATTAGACGTTCAACGGATGAGTCGATATGGTATGGTTATACATTAGACGTTCAACGGACGAGTCGATATGGTATGGTTATACATTAGACGTTCAATGGACGAGTCGATATGGTATGGTTATACATTAGACGTTCAACGGACGAGTCGATATGGTATGGTTATACATTAGACGTTCAACGGACGAGTCGATATGGTATGGTTATACATTAGACGTTCAATGGACGAGTCGATATGTTATCGTTGTACATTAAATGTTCAACGGATGAGTCGATATGTTATCGTTACACATTAGATGTTCAACGGATGAGTCGATATGTTATCGTTGTACATTAGATGTTCAACGGATGAGTCGATATGTTATCGTTGTACATTAAATGTTCAACGGATGAGTCGATATGTTATCGTTACACATTAGATGTTCAACGGATGAGTCGATATGTTATCGTTGTACATTAGATGTTAACGGATGAGTCGATATGTTATCGTTGTACATTAGATGTTCAACGAATGAGTCGATATGTTATCAACGGATGAGTCGATATGTTATCGTTGTACATTAGATGTTCAACGGATGAGTCGATATGTTATCGTTGTACATTAGATGTTCAATGGAGCAATTTTCTGTATACCCATAAACATAAGAACTCTTATTAAAAAAAACATGACACAAACTTAAACCACTACATCCTAAAATGGTGAAAAATCTGGAACACAGGTGGATCCCTTCAATCTCCTTTATTCTTGCACATTCAACCAAATACACTGAACTACTATACTCCACACGAGGTTTTCCATTTCCTTTAAAAGCTCATGAAGTATAGCAGCTGACTCACACGGGGTGGTCATCAGGATTCTTTCTCATGGCTATTAGTCTTCGCCTCTAATAACTTTAATCTTCATAGTTCAAGAGCTTGTAGTTTGAGCACTTGTGTTCCAGGACTATGTGCGGCTATAGAGGATTCATGAAGAAGAGCTGGCAACGCGGTAAGAAGAATTTGAAGGTCGTTGTCGGTTCCGAAAAAAGAACTTGCTGTTTTCCAAAAGTGATCTCCATCCTCCATTAAATATCCTATCATGAAGTATTTTTTTTTGTGAAGGCTGTTTAAACGATAAAAAAATTCTAAGGAATGTCATTTTTAAAAAACAAATTATTTATTACATTTGCTTAGATAAAAATGTTCTTATTGTTTTACCCTTATTTGAACGAGGACACGCATAGTGATGTTTTGCCAAAGCTGTTTGATTTATGTGATTGTCTCCACATCTACATTACCACCTTCAATGACACATAAAGATTTCATACGACGCCATTTGCATATGTTACATAATGGGTGGTGATGGTGGCGTAGTAAGAGTTTGTAAGGATAAGAGTTGGTGGTGGTGGTGGTGCTGTATAAGTATCATATTTATAGTTAAAATCCTCAGAATTTTTAGGCGGGAAGTTTTGGCGGGAATTCTAGGCGGGAATTATATATTTTATAAGTATCTTTATAAGTTATTATTTATAAAATATATAATTATAAAATATATTTTATAAAAAATAATGATTTATAAGCATAATTAATTTTTTTTATAAAATACCTAATCCCGGGCGACATTTCGCCCGGGAAACATAAGCGGGAAAATTTGCCGTAAGGAATTTCGTTACAATTTTTTATGTTGAATTTTAATAAATAGTTTCCCGGGCGACATGTCGCCCGGGAAAAAGAAACCAACGTTAATTAACACTAATTACCACGCTTAAACATTCAACCGAATTAAAAAAAAAATTGTAAAATTTCCCGGGCGACATGTCGCCCGGGAAAGTGAGCGGGAAAAAATGCCGCCAAGATTTTCGTTGAGTTTTACGGTCAAATTTTAACCAACTTATCCCGGGCGACATGTCGCCCGGGAAAATCTAACCAAACTTTGACTAAAAAGTCTATGAGAATTGTTGCCACGTCGGACGGTTTTTTGTCGTTTAGTGTGCTTTCCCGGGCGACATATGTCGCCCGGGAAAACTTGGTCACCTGTTCTCCTTTTTCCTGTAGTGACATAACTTTATAACATTCCTTCCATGTTAATTACTATAACACTCTGTGGATAGTCTTGGCTCGACGTGATGCCTTTGGCAACCTTCGAGGACGATTGCATCTCATGCATCATTGGAGGGCAATTTTAGTGGTTTCCAAAGACATCACGCCGAGCTAAGACTATATATCAATCGACCGTGGGTTATAGTGCTCAATCTAGAAGTTAAAAAACATGCATGGATAACCTAGCTATAGGCAGTGGCTGGAGTTTTTAGCTGCACAACACAATCGAGGTCCGACATACGATATATAGTTGATAGAATGAGTTGTAACAATCCACTAACACTAGTACAAAAAGAGTGTTTTAAAGCGGTTAAAAGAGGTTTTTTAAAACGGTATTCGACCGTTCTATAATAGAGGGTTGTAAATAATTACGATGCCTTTTTAAAACGGTTTTTATCCATGTTAAATAAACAAGTCTTTTGAAGCGGTAACAAAGAACCGCTTAAAATGATCGTTCCTAATTTAAGAAAAAAAACATATTTTATTGGTTTTTCCTTTTCAATTTCTACAAATGATTTCTGTCTTCACGCCAACTGCTATCCAATAGAAACTACTCATCCTATGAAAGTTCATCTGAATATTTACTCAACCTGTAAACAAGAAAGAGAAAGTAGTAAATTATGAGTAAGTTGATCTTGTAATGCAACAATAAAACAACAAACTATGGAATACATTACAATTTATCAACAATAATACATAAATCACTTATAGCCAACATATTATTCTACAAAGTAATGACTAAGAACATAAAACAAGATCTACAAAGTAAATATCCACAAGTGAAAGTCAATCATCTTCATATCCGAAATCACAAGATCTGCAAGAACACCAACAACAGAAACGTGAAGTATTAGATCTAAAAATATCAAATAATTAGATCTACAACATAATAAACAAACCTTAAAACAAGAAAACAATTTTTAGATCTAAAACGAACAAACCTTAGAGATCTGGTATAACCGTTCTTCTGTCATATTCTCAGCGAGTTAACTCGATCATCGAGTGGGCTTCATTTCGTATTTGTGTGTGTGTTTATATTGAGATATGAGAAGAAAAAGTGTGTTTTTGGTTTTTGATTTGGTACTTATGTTTTGTTAGATCTGAGATGAGAAGGTGAGAATGTTTGTGTTTTGTTTTGATGTTTGTATGTGTATCTTTATTAAGATATGAGAAAAAGAATGTGTGATTATTGTTCACTTGTTTGTCTTGTGACTTGAGGTGTTTTTTAGAACGGTCAAATAAACACCGTTGGAAAAAAGATTATTTAAATGATAATTATTCACAAACCGTTATAAATAACAATTATTTACAACGACCTATTATGAAACTATTATGAAACCGTAGTATATAGTGTTTTTTCTGTTATTTATAACGGTTATATGTTAAACCGTTTTAAATGTGCCGTTGTAAAATATAGTTTGTGTACTAGTGTAAGGTTGTAGTAATAGAATTACGTTGGCGGTGATATGCGTATCTTGTCCTTAATTTGGCCAGAACTATGTTAGGTACAACTATTTAGAGCTGTTTTTGGAGCCAGCCAAGGGGCCATTTATTTGCAATGCTAGCTAGGTCTAGTGAATTTACCAATCTGCCCTTGATGCATGCATGGCTTTTTGTCTATAAATTGAATCCATAGAATGACATAGTAGTATTCAACTTTATAACTTTTCTATGTTTTAACATATACACTAGTCACATACCTTACTCTAAAAAATGATGAACAATAGTGCCAAATAAAGTCTTGCAGTAAACAACCCACCACAATCTACTAGCAGCCATAGTTTACCCACTTGTTAACACTCACAGTAACATGTTAGCTCCAAAACATAAGCCCAAACGAAACTTACACCGATCATGTACATGCAAAGAAACCAATATATGTTTCTCCTTTTGTTTTACCATACACAGGCAAAGAACCTGTCTATGACTTGTTGAAATAGGTGGTCTGGGAAATGGAACAAGGTATATTTATCCTATGTTCTTTGATGTCCCTTTCGTATTTTTGTCTTGTTTTTCAAAATCCAAACTAGCATACATTCATAAATTTGTGTTTGAAAGTGTATTTGTTTGGCCAAAAAATATCTAGTTATATAATCTTTTCCATGAATATTCTACAAATATTGAAAATTTGCGTCTCTACTAAAGAAATAAGCCTTACGATGCGTTCTCGAGTTTAGGACGGTAGAAAAAGAAAAGAATGGGAGGGGCAGAGAAAGAAAAGAAAGGATATCATACAATCTTGTTTGCGTTCTCGAGTCGGACAAAACGGAAAGGAAATGCAAGGAAAATGTGTATGATCCATGTTCTTAATTTGGAAGAAAAGTAATGTAAATATGACAATTTACAACAATGCCCCGCTTGTATATTAGCCTTTTGTAGTTGGTGGGGTTAATATAGTCTTTCTAACAAAAATATAAGATTATCATTTCCTTTCCTAGGCAATCCTCCAAAAAATGGGAGGATAACTTTGGTCAAAAATTTCCCTCCTCTTTCTTATGTAAACCCTTTCTTTTCCTTTTTATAAAACCTTGAGAACACAAGATTATGTATATATTTCTTAGCATTTCTTTTCTTTTCTCCTCAAAAACAAACTCGAAAACGCAGCGTTAGTGCGTTGTGCATTTCCTTTCTTTCTTCAACTGCTTATTACCACTAGTCTACGTGTCTTCGAGGGCCATTCGAGCGTCTTCAACTGCTTATTACCACTAGTCTAAGAAAAGAAAATCATATATGAAATGAAAGTTAAGCGCTCATTTTTTAGTGAACTTATTGTGCGTTACAGGCTGATGTAAGAGTATGATGATTAGTCACCCCATCACCTTCACATAACTGTTTGCGTTTGATATTCTAACAAAACTTCTATAAAACTCGCGATTAACAATCGTACAAAAAATATTGGGCTTTAATGCAAGTCACGAAATAACTGATGGGTTGGGTTTTTTTGACATATTCAAAATATTTTGAATTTATATCAACTAAACATGCGAACGTATTTTAAATTTAGTATAAATTAAAACACTTTTGTAAGCTTGAAATAATAATAATAAAATATTTTGCTAAAAATATATATAACTAAATTTTGAAAAAAATATAAATTATGTAATTCGGGTCAATTCGGAAAACCGGACATAATTTAAATTCGGTTATATCAAATTTGAATTCGATTCGGTTCGTTTTTCAAGTTTACCAAAAAAAATATTTAATCGAACTAACCGAACCAAATAAACCAAACAACCCGATAACTGAACCGGTGACACCCTATCGATAACTTGTGATGTTCGAGCCGTATATCTTTCATCTTAAAAACTTTTTTCCCAATGTCATGTAGGTATAATTTCCCTATATTAAGTTCTTTCCTTTCAGACAAAAGAACTTCTTATAGGTCTAGACACTATAAATAGACATATCTAGTTTTCATACGTGTAAGTACAGTAGAAACTCGATAAATTAATACTCGATTATTTAATAAACTCTCTAAGATAATATTTTTTGCCGGTCCCGACTCGGGGATAGGGTGCTAAATTAATAATTCGCTAAAATTATAAGATAATACATTTTTGATAATTTCTTTAGACCCCATATAAAATATAAATTAATAATTCCTTATATATAGCATATTACATGAATGATTTATGAAGGTTTCTTGAAAAATGACTCAATTGTCTTTTGTTTTTTGTTGAAATCAATTTCCCCTTGAATCTCGTCTCTAATTTTCCTTAGCATGGTAAGAACTTCTGGTGTTGTTTTCTCATAGCTCAACAAGAAATTGTTCAATGTGATTGCCGCTTTAATAGCTTCGTTTCGCGAAGGGGGTTCCATTGTAGAGAATTTTTCTTCCAACCATTTGTATACTATAAATTAATAAAATATTAATTAATATATAAATTAATAATTATTAATTTATCGATTAATTAATAACTCTTTTAATTAATAAATTTTGGTGGTCCCAAGTGTATTATTTTATAGAGTTTCTACTGTA